>JH792490.1:66933-129420 GCA_000291705.1 Sphaerulina populicola P02.02b
AATAGTATAGAAGTAGAAGTTGATAACTAAGTAGACTTCTAACGGGTAATTGATTTTTCTATATTGTCTTTGAATCTCTTGTCTAACTTTAGCTTTTTCTTAATCATTTCCTTAGTCTCCCTTTTTGGCTTCTATATTAATAGTCTAGGGAAGTTAGGGTTAAGATAGAAACACTTATTATACTAGTACTTTCCTAAACAGGGGCAAAGTAGTTTATCCCTTAGGGATAGTAATAATAATAATAATATAGTTACTATAGCTATAGTGTTAGGACTCACACCGAACACACACATAGAAAACCGACAGATAGGCCGATATGGCCCATAATGGCCCGATAAGGACCATACTGACTCAAGAAAGCCTAGATAAGCCTAATACGACTCAAGAAGGTTTATAAGAGTCATACACCGCCTAAGCAAGGCTGGACCGAGCCCTCGGACCCGGGCAAGGGACCGAGATATTCCAAATTGGATCGGAGGGGCCTAAGACGTCCTCCGATCGGCTATCCTATATAGATATAAGGGGAGAGCACCCTATAGGTTCTTCTCCTAAGCGATTCGAGTAGTATTCTTCTACTAGATACTTCAGCCTACACATCTTATCCTTTTATATACGAATCGCTTCTTCTTGTTGTATAACGAAGTATCTTTACAATAGTACCAAAGGCTACTACCCGTTCCGGGTCTACTATACAGGACTCGGTATTAATCAATACCCCCTCCGACTAAGAGTTAGCTATTCAGCTCGAAGCCGAAGAAGCCGAGGCGGCTAGGACTTAGCAATTGCTGAAGTTGAGTATCGCCCGCGAAGAACATACTAAGGCGGTCCAGAAACTCAAAGAATCGGAGGCAGCGATCCAAATCCTTACGGGTACACCCGTATCGGATGGACTAGGGGCTAGTTCGGGCTATCCTAGCCTATTAATAGCACTATTTATCCTAAAACCGCGCAATCCCTACATATTCGAAGGAAAGAGTCGACGAGACTAGATCGAATAGCGGGACGACTGCGAAAGGATCTTCCGAAGGGCGCCGGCGTACTACGCAGACCCGGCTACGAGGATTGAACTTAGAGAAGAATAGATAGCGACCGAACAACGGTCCTAATAGAGCCGTTATATAGACTCCCTTCGGTCTCAACCGGTGTATACCGCCCCGTTATAGGCCGACTTCAAGGAATATATGCTTAATACGATAGGTACCCCCTAGGAACGAAGGCAAATCGCCTACGACGTAATCAAAACGATCGAATAGAACTTCAGAACCCCGACCGAGCTGCTTACGGACCTAAAGGAACACTAGGACGAGCTAGGTACCGATAATAAACGAACCAAAGTCATAGAATTCAAAAGCGCCCTAGACGGACGAATCAAACACCGCCTCAACGTTAACCTTACTACGTTCTCTACCGTTACCGCCCTAGAGGAGGCCGCTAATATACACTAGAGGGCAATCCTAGCGGAACGGGATACCCGTAGTAGAGACAAACGGGATAACAAACGAGGACGGTCAGACACGGCCGCGAACGAACCGGCTAATTAGGCGAAACGATCCTAGAGCTACTCTAAACCGAGTCAGTCGTCCATTACGGGGCGACTAAGGACGGGCGAGACCCGACTACTACCGAAATACTACGAATACGGCGAAATAGGCTATAAGAGGCCGGAATGCCCTAAGAAGGCGGGCGGGGACAACAAAGGGTCCCTAAAAGCTAATCCCGCCCCTTAGTACTCCGAGTAGCGGGACAAGTAACTTACTTAGAGGAGCAGCGGCGCAATGCAGAACTATACGGACGTAAGTCTAGGGTTATCGGACTATACGAACTGATTAAAGTCGAGGTTCGGCTAGAAGGGCCGACAGGACCTCGGAACGTCCGAGCCTTGATCGACTGTAGCGCCTAAATGAACTTCCTTAATAGCGTAGTAGTAAAGGAAATAGGCTATAAACTGAATCGAGAAGACAACACTCGATACGAAACCTTGAACGGCTAATCCCTATTAGTTTCGGGTTAGGCAAAAGTCCTATTTGAAGTGACGGCTAGTAATAGGTCGAAACGGGGCGGACTAGCCAAAGTGGCCGTAGGAAGAATTCATGGTTTCCAAATGATCCTCGGTATGCCGTAGTTGGAACAATAGAACCCTAACGTCGACTTTCTAGCTAAGACAATTGCTTGGAGAAAGCGAAATGGACACCGATAGTCTAAGATAGCCCTTATCGGCCCGGATCAGATGAAGAACGAGCTTTCTGATCCAAGTACGGTCCTATATATAATATCCCTCTCCTTGATTAACGGAGAGGATAGAGACCTAGAAGGACTCCCCGAAGTGTACCGAAAATACGCATTAGTGTTCTTAAGCGAGGACGCGTCTATCTTGGCCGATTATAGCCCGTTTGAGCTAGCGATAGACCTAGAAGAAGGCAAAACGCTACCCTAGGGGCCGCTCTACAACCTTTCCGAGTTAGAACTAGAGGTTTTGAGGAAGTATATTAAGGAGTACTCCGAGAGGGGCTGGATTAGACTATCTCGATCCCCCGCAGGGGCAGGTATCCTGTTTGCGAAGAAAAAGGATAGAACCCTAAGACTCTGCGTTGACTATAGAGGGCTAAATGCCGTAACGGTTAAGAACCGCTACCTACTGCCTCTAATCCAAGAGTCCTTAGACTAATTGTCCGGTGCGAAGGTATTCACTAAGCTCGATATAAGGGACGCCTACTACCGACTCCGAATTAAGGAGGGCGACGAATAGAAGACAGCCTTCCGGACCAGATATAGTCACTTTGAATACACTGTAGTCCCCTTCGGGTTAACGAACGCCCCTAGAACGTTCTAAGGGTATATAAACGAGGTACTGAAGGACCTGATCGATATTATCTGTATCGTATACCTTAATAATATCCTTATTTTCTCCTAGAATAAGGCTGACTATATCCGAGACGTGTCGACAGTACTCGAGAGGCTGTAGAAGGCGAAGTTGTACGCTAAGATAACCAAATGCGACTTCTATAGAGACCAAGTCGGGTTCCTAGGATACCTAGTCAGCCTAAGAGGGGTCGAGATAGAACTAGAACGGGTCGAAACGGTCCGAGACTAGCCGGAACCGGCGTCGGTAAGGGAGATCCGTATCTTTATTAGGTTTGCTAACTACTACCGAAGGTTCATTAAACACTTCTCCCGTATTGCCGTACTATTGAACCGCTTAACGGAAAGGAAGGGTGATATAGCGAAGGGAGGGCAGAAGTAGAGGAATAAGGAATCTGTAAAAATCGTCCTACCGCTAGATACTAAATACGCCTTTAAGGAACTAAAGCAATCCTTCTGCTCCGCCCCTATCCTGAAGCACTTTGACCCGACTCGGGCTATAAGGGTAGAAACCGACGCGTTAGGGTACGCTATCTCGGGCGTTATAATGCAATAGTATGACTTTCAAGGAAAGATGCAATAGTTCCCGGTAGCTTTCTTCTTAAGGAAGATAATCGCCTCGGAACGGAACTACGACACCTATAATAGGGAACTCCTAGCTATAGTAGAGTGTTTCAAAGCGTAGAGACAGTATCTAGAGGGTACGCAACACTAGATAGAGGTAATAACCGATCACTACAACCTCTAGTAGTTTATGTCTACTAAGACCCTTATACGAAGACAGGTAAGATAGGCCGAACACCTTGCAACCTTCGACTTTAGAGTAGTCTATAGGGCAGGAACGCTTAACGGCGCGGCAGACGGAGCAAGTAGGCGCCTAGACTATATAGACGTAGACCACTCGGGGAGGTAGGTTAACGAAGCCGACTCGTCTGTTACGTTGAAGGCCTTACAGAGCCAAATCGATCTAGAGCGAGGCGAATTAGGCTAGAACGCCCCGGTACGAGCTATAATAGCCGTTAGAGAATCGAACGATACATCCTCGGCTTATCGATACGACATAGCGGCCCTAGCTAACGTGACTTTGATAGAAAGCATCCGGGACGGTACAAAAGCCGACGAAACGGCGAGAAAAGTCGCAGTAGTAAAGGCATCGACCCCAACTCTACCCTAGACCACTCGATAGGTCTATAAAGACGGAGTGTAGAAACAGGATAGAAGGATTTTCGTCCTAGAAGGACTATTGCGTATAGAAATCCTCCGAGAGTACTACGACGACCCTATAGCAGGGCACTTCGGGTTCTAGCGTACGATAGAACTAGTACTCCGTAGGTTTTAGTAGCCTAAAATCAGGGGGTACGTTAAGGACTATATACGTAGCTGCTATACTTGCGCCCGTATCAAACCGAGACGGTATAAGCTATATAGAGTATTAGTAGCAGAAGACGTATCTAAGGTACTATAGGAAGACCTAACTATAGACTTTGTTACAGACCTCCCGCCGTCAACCTTCATAGGGTACACCTACGATAGCATCTGCGTAATCATAGACCGATACTCCAAAATAGCCTATTATACCCTATATCGGAAGGATATAACGGCAGAAGGGCTAGTAGACCTCTTCCTACGAGACGTGTTCCGACTATACGGAATTCCGGTGTCTATAGTAATAGACCGGGGAAGCTTGTTTACTTCGAAGTTCTAGAGTATATTCTACTACTACCTAGGGGTAAGACGGGGACTGAGTACAGTATTCTACCCTTAGACAGACGGGCAAACGGAACGACAGAACCAGACAATAGAGTAGTACCTCCGCGTATACTGCAACTACGAGTAGGACAACTAGGCGAGATTGATCAATATCGCCGAATTCGTATACAACGACAGCTAGTATACGACGATAGGCACAACTCCCTTTCAAGTGTACAATATAAGAGACCCTATACGGGTAAGATAGCCCGATATAGCCTAAGAAGGGGGGAATGCTCCGAGAGCGGAGTAGCTAGTAGACAAAATGATCGGTCTGCAGAAGACGCTAAGGGAAAGGCTAGTAAAGGCGAAGGCAAACTAGGCTAAGTACTATAACGAGGGTAGGAAACCTAAGGAATACGTAGTAGGGGATATAGTTTACCTGTCTACAAAGAACCTTTCTACGGTAAGGGACTCGAAGAAGCTCGATTATAAGTATATCGGGCTATTCCTAATCATCCGTATCGTAAACAAGGCAGCTTATACGTTAGAGCTGCCGGAATACCTGAAAATACACCTAACCTTCTACGTAAGTATACTAGAGGACTACGTTGAGGCAGAACTCACCGAGAGGGCCTAGAATAACCCGAAATCCTTTAGAATCGACGACCCGGAAGTCTTCGAAGTCGAGAAGATTAAGGGGCAGATAGTAGACAAGCAGGGACGCTAGGCCTACTTAGTATCCTAGAAGGGATACGGGGATAAGGACGACTTATAGGAGCCGGTAAGCAACATCAGCCCGGAAGCAATAAGAATATACCAACTCCGTATAAATAGGGAGGTAAAGGGACAGGAATTGCCTATATCGACCTAAAGTTCCTCGAAACGGAATAAGGGTAGGAAGAACGGCAGAAAATGAGACTTTAGTATACATCTAGTTGTAGGAGTTAGTAGAATAAGACAATTGAATTCATTTCGTAACATAACTACGCAAAGCAGACCGGGTATCTTCCTTATGCGCTATAACAACCCAAACCGGCCCGTAACGGGCCAAACCGACCTAGATAGGCGCACTTAACCACTTAGTAAGCCTAACTTAGTCTCTTCTACGGAATCTATATCGGAATTATCCTCGCGCCTACTATAGTTGCGTATAGCGGCAGTTACCTTAGGAAGACGAAGGGCCTTAAGTAACTTCCGAAGAGGGGAAGCGGTATGCTTAGGCTTGCCCTAGAATGAGTTAGAAGGGACTAGATCGGACTAACTAGAGTTAAAAACTTACTATCTCTCTGTTAATACGATCGATATAGCGGTATAGCTCTCTAATAAGAGCATTTGCGTCCGCTAAGGGGGAAACCGGAGCGACCTAGTTGGGATCTACGTATATAGAGGCTACTTTCTTGGACTTCTTTTAAGGGGTAGACTAGAAACGATCAGTATAGGCCGTTTTAGGCCAAAACGGGGTAGTACGAACTAGGTCTCCTCGAGCCTTAGCTTCAATCTCCTCGCGGTGACGCGCTACGACAGAATCAACGAAAGGGCCAGACTTATCTATATCCGAGCCGCCTAGGTGTATATGTAGGTTATTAACCCCCTAGAAAGAGGGAAACGACCTAGAATAATTAGTATATAGTTAGAATAGGCCGACTAGGGCCGATTAGGGCCGATTAGAGGAAACTCACTTCTTAACTAACTTGTACAAGTTCCTAGCGGCGGCTACGGCAGATTTGGCCTTAATTAGCTTCTTAGCTACAGTCAACTGGTCGTCGGATAGGGCTAGGCGCTTGTCGTTAATAAACTTCACTAGAGCGTCGAACTTCTTCGGGATCTAAGAGCAAGTTAGACTAACTCGGGCCAAAACGGGCTAATATAGGCCGACAGTACCTAGTAGTAGTAGCCTGTTCTGAAGGTGCACCGATAGTACTCTATAGGGCCCTTCTTGTCCAAGGTACGCGTAAGTCTCTCCAACTCTGTATTACCTATAGTATCTAGGCCGGGCGGGAACTAGCAGAGAGTAGTTAAAGTGCTAACGGCCGCCTTATCAGTCGATACTATAAGGTTCGAGACACAATTGATATAGGGGTTAGAAGTAGTAACGTAATCGGTGGCTATAATATAGATTAGTAGAAAAAGGTAACAGTAGGGTTGAAACAAGCCACTACAAGCCGTATTAGTCGATTATGCCCTATAATAGCCCGATTAGCCCCGGTTACCCTAGGTAGGACTACTAGTTACACTAGTAGCAAAAGTAGATTACTTATAAAGAATTGTAGTATAGAATGTTAGAGTAAAAGTAATAGTAGAGACAGAGAAAAAACGCGCTTATCTAGGTAGCGTAGGGAACCTCACTCTAGCAAACAACGGAAAGTTCTTAGATAGCCGAAAACGATCTATTACATTCTATGGTTCATTCACTCAGTAAGGCTGCTTTCAGGCATAAAACTCTAAACAAAGAAACCCTTTAGGGGTTAAAGGAACTCGAGGACGAGCCCCAAAAAAGGGGGGGCAATATTAGGACTTATACCGAACACATATATAGAAAACCGATAGATAGGCCGATATAGCCTATAATGGCCCGATAAGGACTATACTGACTCAAGAAAGCCTAGATAAGCCTAATACGACTCAAGAAGGTTCATAAGAGTCATATACCGCCTAAGCAAGGCTAGACCGAGCCCTCGGACCCGGGCAAGGGACCGAGATATTCCAAATTGGATCGGAGGGGCCTAAGACGTCCTCCGATCGGCTATCCTATATAGACACAAGGGGAGAGCACCCTATAGGTTCTTCTCCTAAGCGATTCGAGTAGTATTCTTCTACTAGATACTTCAGCCTACACATCTCATCCTTTTATATATAGACCTGCCTACTTTAGATTTGAAGTTAGTAGAGTCCTTAAACTAGAAGAATATCTCCTAGCTTTTAAGCTCCTTATCTAGATCCTCTAGTTGTAAATTAGTTATTTATTCTATTATTAGTCCCCTCCTAAGTAAATACTACCCTAGATAGAATAGTTCTATTACTTTAAGAAAAGCTAAGGTTAGCTTATATCTAGCTATTGTCTTAGACTCCTTCCTCCTATTACTCTACCTAATCTAGTCTTAAATAAAGGTCTTAATAGGCTTCCTATATAGTAGGAGAGAGAGAGTAACTATCTCTTACTTAAGGGATTCCTAGAGGGTAAGGTAGTTAGGCTTAAGTTAGTTATATAGGAGCTTAATAATACCCCTAATAGTCCTCTCTATTAGAGTTCTCTTAAGAAGGTTAGATAAGAGTAACTTAGTAATTATAGTTTTTAACTTCTTATATACTCTCTACTTCTCTACCTATAATTCCCTCTAGACCTTATACAATACTATTCTAGCCTCTACTATTAGTACTATTAGTAGCTTACTCTCTTCCTCTAACTTAGAATCCTATACTCTCTCTATCTCTAGGTTGATATTATTCTATATCCTTCTGCTTTCTACCTAGATTCTAACCTATTAATACTATATTAGCTAGTTATACTATAACTCTAACTTAACTAGTAAGACCTTAGTAGATTGCTAAGTAGCTATCTCGTCGTCGTCGTCGTCGAATAGGTCGAGAATAGAATAGTATTAGTATTTAGAAATAATAGTTAGAGAGAGTCTAGTTAGAAGTGAAGTCTAAGAGAGTAATGCCTAAGGGTAACGTATTTCTCTCTAATTGGACTACTCGGGTTCCGATAGTTCGATCTGATTAGATAGAGAGTATAGGGAAGAAGGGGAAAAGGTAGAAGTAGTAGGTAAGGAAAGGGGGGATTAATATAGTGTATAGAATAGGGAAAGTAATGATTCTGCTAGTGTAGGTGCAGCTAGTACAGTTGGTGATAGTGCAGCTAGTATAGTTGGTGTATTCGATTGCTCTCGTCGTGCTCGTAATCGTATGTTTATATAGTTAGTATAAATCAACGGTTGATTCGTCCGTATGTAGTTAATAGAATAAATCAGGTAGATTAGGCCGGGCTTATAACTGTTTTAATGAAGCATACGATGATTAGTAAGCACTGCGGGCAAAGCGGGGAAGGTGAAGCATAGATTGATTGATATAGGAAAAAGGGTAAAAAAGGGTAATAATCAATAGAGGTGAATAGTCGCTTGTTCTTCTATTGATAGGGGGGAGTTAACACTCCTTATATACACAGAATCATGAAAAACAGCTGCCTCAGCAGTGTCAAAGCGGCTGTCCGGAGTAGCCTATATCCGAAATATATAGGTCACAAAGCAGGAGTAATTTCGGGGTCAATGGTGGAACCATTTCAACAATGGTGTCGTGGAGTACATGGATGGAGTGGAGGCCTGCCCGCATCCATTTTCACATCTCACCTGCCTTCGAGTACATGAGTGACACCGTCAACAACGTTCCTCGGATATTCCAGTATTCCTCAGCCGCAATTACGAGAGAGAGAGAGAGAGAGAGAGAGAGAATGTGTGTGTGTGTGTCTGTTTCACAGCACCACCACAGGGCGTCCGTCGGGCGGGCGCACTCTCAGCCCTGACTGACCTGACTCGTGATTGAGACAATCCTTTCGGGTTCTCCTCTCTACATGTACCTCCTACATCCCTTTATTGATACAATCTGACGAATCGAAATACCTTAGGTATACAAACGCTTCGTTGATTGAATCTCTTCATTCGTTATTTTCCGTCTTGTTGGCGATCTTTTGAATTCGACTACAACTACAACTACGACGTTACGACTACTACTGTCTACTACATACCTACTATCTACTGTCTACTGCTTGTTACCTATCTACCTAGAGAATACAGAGTAGCAGAATTGGGGCTACTCGAAGGGATAACTTTTACCTTACCTTACCTTACCTTACCTTACCTACCTGGTACTCTTTACATTCGTCGGAATCAATAACTACCTCCTCTTTACGCCGGGGATCCGTCTCATCGACATCAACATGCAATACCAACTCTTCAGCCTCGCAGCTCTTGCAGCAGCAGCAGCATATGCCTACGCACAAGAAGACTCTACAGCAAGCGATTCATCTGACGCTGCTGAACTGTTTGTTAAATTCCTTTCCTTATCTTCTTCCCCCTCTCCCCATTTCATACAACAAGAAAAGAAACTCCCCAGCTACAGTTGTCAGTAACTAACTTGACTTTATTTTATCCTCCAAAAAAAAACCCTACAGCCTCTCCGTCGTCTCGGTCCTCCAAACCGCGCTTCCCTCCTCCCTCATCAACGAAGCCCTCACCAACTCGGCCGGCGTCTCCTCAGAACTCGCTTCCGAATTCGCAGCTGGAGAAACTCCTGCGTGGTTTACTGCTTTGCCGACAGAGGTGCAAACGTATTTGATTCCTGCGTTTGCGAATGCGACGGGGACGATGTCTACTGCTGGAACGGGAACGGGTGCGTTGATGACTACTACTGTCGATGGTAGTGGCACTACTGGCTATGGCAATGGCAATGGCACGAGTTCTGCGTTTGTTTCTTCTTCTTCTTCTTCTTCTGATTTTTCGTCCTCTTCGTCGAGCCGTACGACGACTGTAATGACTGAGTCGGGAAACTTGGGTGCTTCGGCTACGGGGACTCGAGGGTCTTCTTCAAGCGAGGCTGGGGCTGCGATGTCTACGGGTGTGGCTATGGGATTGGCCGGGATGGCAGTGGGAATTATGGGTGTGATGGCTTTGTAAGGGGTGGAGGAGATATCGGTCTTTGTGGTAGTACAACCTCCGTAGTGGAGTCGCGAGTCGCTACATTAGGTAGCCAAGATGACAGGGATGTCCTGAGACAGTGTAATAATACATGTACCTAAGTAAAGGAACATGAAGTCTATGACTCTGTCTTATGCGATCCATTAAGACACACCCAGATTTTATTGATTATTAATCATTTTCTTGTCTTGTACAGAGACATGGACTGAAGAGAGATCGAGAGAAGGAGAGAGAAGGAGAGAGAAGGAGACAGAAGGAGGAAAGAGAAAGATTGATCGGCTTCGTGCCGACAGCCCGAGAGAATGACATGGTCAACATGCCTACGTCACCGGGAAAAGCTCCATTGAGGCAACGACGACCCGAATTGACCAACCATCGCCCACGAACGACGTCCTTCTGTCCTTCTACCTAGAGAAATGGCTTCTCGATTCCAACCACAAACTGCCATCAAAAGAGCTCAACAAGTGACCACCCACATCAACCCACGAACTCAATTCAGAATGGCTTCGACTACTCATCTCAAGCTCAACACTGGTGCAAGCATTCCCGCTCTGGGATTCGGCACATGGCAGGACAAGGATGAACAGGAAGACGCTGTCTACCTGGCGCTCAAGGCCGGCTACAGACATATTGACACGGCCCGCATCTATGGTACAGAGCCTGCGGTAGCCCGGGGAATCAAGAAGTCGGGGGTGCCGAGAGATCAGATCTTCATCACGACCAAACTGTGGAACAACTCGCACGATCCCAAGAGTGTGGAAAAGGCTCTCGATGCGAGTCTCAAGGACCTAGACACCGATTATGTGGACTTGTACCTCATGCATTGGCCCTCGGCATTCAAAGATGGAGACGACATGTTCCCCAAGGAGGACGGCAAGACTCTCACCGGCAATGCCGACTTCGTGGACACGTACAAGGCCATGGAGCAGTTACAGAAGAAGGGCAAGGCTCGCGCGATTGGTGTTTCCAACTTCTCCAAGGGGGAGCTCGAACGCCTCATCAAGGAGACGTCGATCGTTCCCGCTGCTCACCAGATTGAGTGCCATCCATATCTTCAGCAAGCGAGCTTTGCCGCCTACCACAAGCAGCAAGGCATTCACATTACCCAGTACTCGCCGTTTGGCAATTCCAACGAAATCTACTCCAGCGGCAAGGAGATCCCGAAGCTCATCGAGGACCCCACCCTCGTTGAAGTGGGGAAGAAGTACAACAAGAGCGGAGCGCAGACGGCTCTTGCGTGGGGAATCGCTCATGGGCGATCGGTGATTCCCAAGTCGAAGACCGAGTCCCGCATCAAGCAGAATCTAGAGGGTGATTTCAGGCTGGAGGCGGAGGATGTGAAGAAAATTGACTCTATCGACAAGAAACTGCGATTCAATGACCCCTCGGCCAACTTTGGTTGGAACTTCTACTCGGATCTGGACGGCAAGAAGCAATAGATGTATAGGTATATATATATTTGAATCGGTCCATCTCATGAATGTTCATGGGCAGGTGTGGCCATGGAAAAGGCGAGCGGCTATCATTCTCTAGTATTAGGTAGCGTCGTAGTTGAACTCGCTCAACTGCCACCATCCTGTATAATGTACTCCGCACTGCGTCTTTTGGAATTGTAAAGTCGAGAGGAAAGGGATCAAGCAGAATGAGAAAGAGGATCTGGAACATTCGGATCCTTCGTGCTTCTTGGAGGCTGATGACAGACTTTGAGCAGCAGCAGGTCTCAATCTCCGGCCGTATACTACCTCCACTAGGTAGATATTGATGTATACGATAGGCGTTGGTCTAGCTTAAAAGGTAAATACATGACTGTAAGGTTCACACAATTGATCGACATTACCCTTTGGACCTAGTGTAGGTAAGGTACAAGCGGATAAATTGGAGGACCCCTAGGACTAGTGTTTATGCACACTTGCACAGCAATACCTAGACTTCGAGAGTTTGTGCCCCTGGCCTGGCGGACGAAGAACGGGTGGAAGGTGAGACGGGGAAACCAATATAGCGTAAGCGCCGAGACAAATCCCGTTGGAACCAGCCATTATCCTACCTCCTCCGTACCTCTATTGTTGGAGACTACGAGGTACCTGAGACCTCACACGGCACATGGACATTGGGCGTTGGAGTACTCAGAGTGGCTTCAATGGTGGTGGCTGGATGCGGGAGATGGCCGAGTGAGACCGAATGGAATGCACCGGGGTTTTGGCTCAATCGTCCCGCCCGTGTGTGCGCATTCTTGATGATGAATGATGATGCTGAATGCTGAATGCTGAATGCTGAATGAATGATTGATTGAATGATTGAATAAAGAGTGTCGGGTGTAATAAATGCGGGCTCGAGCCGGCGCGCGTGCAATAGAACTAAAAGCCCCTCCAGCGCGTGTCAGCATCGACATTCACCTGAACCTGACCTAGATCCCGTTGCGCACTGATGATTCTGTAGTCTGATCGTGGCATTTTCCCTCCTTTTCGCCAACCACTCCACCCATCGCTGCCAAAGCTTCGGCGCTTACCAGATGCAGTCTCGCCAGACGTGCTGGTTCGCGTGCGAGGTTCAGGAATCACGTCGACGGTGCGCCCGTTGGCGCTTGCGATTGGCACCTCTGCTGCACCTTTTGGGAAACGTCCACCGCGACGGTCCTCGTCAGCCCTCCAGCTATCAGACGGGACTAGATAGGTAGCGGTCAAGACACGCCGAGAGAGGGAACATGCAGCAGCTACAGCACTCATCCTCGTCCTCGTCCTCATCCGACAACAGACTACCGTCCTGGACTGAACACCCTCGTCCTCACCCGTCCGCCGCCGCCGCCGCCGCCGCCTCCCACCACGACCACCACCATCATCAGATCTATAGGGACAGCGTGCGCTACTCGTCGAGCACATACACCTCTACCGGCACTGCGTCGGTACGCTCAGAATCACCAGCAATAGGAGCAGCAGCAGCAGCAACAGCAACAGCAGCACACGCACAGCAGCAGCAGCAGCAGCAACAGGGAGGAATACTGGGGACAGCATCGCAAGCCTCCACGCCCAAAGCACGCAAGAAGACAAGTCTCGCCGCCGTCCACGCTCCGTCCTTCTCGGCATTCCGCTCGCAGGTCCCCAGTGCAGCTGTTCGGCGTCCAACCGTGTCCGACGCCGCATTCCTGCGACAGAAGTCGCCGCGTGCCGCGTCCTTCTCGATAGCCGCACAGCCCTCACCACGGCTTGCCGATCCGCACTGGAGACCGTACTCCCTTGACAGTCCGCTGCCCAATACGCACCTTCACCAGGGCAGTGAGGTGGCCCCCCTGTATGCCGAACAGGTGGACCGGCCACGCGAGGAGGTGGATAGGTAAGGTCCCGATGCGAATGACACCATTCGCGTGTGTGTCTGCTATGTGCTACGTGCTACGTGTTACGTGCTACGACATGCATATGCTGACTCCCGCCAGGTCGTCATACACGATTCCCATTGGATACTCGAGCCACGACCGTAACGCTTCCATAGACTCGCACATTGCTAGCACTGTACCTTCTTCTGCCTACAGTAGCCCGCGACAATCGAGTACACCCATCTACGCAAAGCATGCTCCCGATACCACTGTCCCACACGCACATCAGCATTCGGTCGCCAGCATCGATAGTAACGAACAAGAATTCTCCGATCTTGGAGTGAGCAGGAGAGCTTCGATGCTCTCGGTACGGGAAGCACCCACGATGACCCTACAGTTGGACGGCGTACAGAGGAGGTTGACGGACGAGGAGTTTGAAAATTACTCGCAAGCATCATACGGCTCTCAGCCCAAGAGGCCCAAATCCCCCACTGCCAATGGAGGTATCAGCCGCTTCTTCGGCTGGAATGGCGTGCGGGAGACTGAAGGCACGTCGTCGTCTCCTACGACCACATTTTCAGACAGGTCGCTCTCTCCCTTGCCATCTCCCAGTATAGCTAAGACCTTACCCATAGAGATGGCGGGGAGTCGCTCCTCTGCGCGACTGACGCCCCCGGGGTTGGACGTGCAAAAGGCGAACGCGACATATTTTGACAATCCGGAGACACCACTCCTGCTCGGCGACGATGCATCGAACGCCCATGTCCGGGAACTGGAACGAGAGCTGCGTCACATCAGTGAAGAGCTCGCAAACTCCATTCGCCGCGAAATGGAACTCGAAGACGAGCTGGATCATGTACGATCCGAGCTCCCCATCATACCACAATCCGAGCTTGGTGCCAGACGGAGCAGCGACTACTTTTCGGACAGTGGTACGAGCTCCATCAAGTTCCCCATCACTGATGTAGATGCACGACTGGAACAACTCGATAAAAAGGTTCGCAGGGTGGAGCAAGAGAAGGCAAACCTGAAGCTAGAGGCCGCTGCGAGACTTCAGACAGAACTCAACCGCAGACGCGATCTGGAAGAGTTTGTGAGAGATCTGGAAGATCAAGTGGAAAAGAAGGGAGACCAACAAGACGTCGCCGTCAGGCTCCATGAGCTGGAATCCACTCTGGACGAGACTAAGAGGCGTCTGGGGCAGGAGAAGATGACCAAGGAGAACTTCGAGGACCTCTACAGTGCCACCAAGGAAGAGTTGAAGCAGTTTCGGGACGAGGCAGAGAATTTGCGCAACGAAGTGGTGCCTCAGCTGAGGTCAAGGCTGGAGGGATTAGAGGCGGAAGCGGCTGATAACCAAGCGATTGTGTACGAAAACACACGCTTGCAGCAATTGGTTGCGCAATTGAAGAGGGAAAGTGGGCACTCTGGGTTCGGCAGCATCGCCGAGGAGGGTGTAGTTGCGAACGCTGGGCGTATGAGCCTGCACCGAAGCGGCTCGCTGGCGAGAAGCTCGAGTCTCCGACGCGGCGGAACCATAAAGCAAGACCGCGCTGAAGGTGGGCGACAACGTTCGAGCTCTGGTGGTGCATATGCCGACAGCGACAAGGATATGATAGAGCAACGAGATGCCTTGCACAAAGCACTCAAACTGCTCATCCACCGCTATGAGAGGCAGCAGAAGGATCATGAGCGCGTGATGAAGAAATTGAAGAGTGAGAAGGACAAAGCGGAAAGCATCACACCAAGGCGTACTGCTTATGCCCAAGAAGTGTCTTTCTTGATGGCCGAAGTTTCGAGTTTGCGAAAGCGCACGGAAGATGCTCTGGAGCAGAAGTGGCAATACGAGAAGAACTTGGGCGGCTTGAAGATGGACCTCGATCGCGCGGAGCAGGAAACTCGGGGGCTACGAATCATGTTGCAGGATCGCGACTATGCCCATGTTGCGAGCGAGTCCAGCCAGTATGGAGGTGACGAGGAGGATGAGCAGCTGAAAGTGAGCATATCTCGAGCGGAAAGTGAGCGTGATCATGCTCGACAGGTCGCGACCGAATATCGCCAACGAGCACAGGTCGCCAATCCTGAAACGGCAGAAGGTCTCATGGCTTCTGCGAACCGTATGGACGAGCTCGCGGAGCAGCTTGAGGCACAAGCCCAAGCCAATAGCAAGCTCCGGGAACGCCTTGCTACGGCCATCGCCAAGGGGGAACACGAGCAGAAACAATCCACCAAACAGATCGAAGACATGCAGAGACGTCTCGCAGGCATGGAAGAAAGCGTGCTTGCCGCACAACAGCATTCTGAGACCACGCTCGCCAACCACGATGCCGAGGTGAAGCGCATCGATGAGGCACACTCGCCCTCTCTACAGAGATTGCGAGTTGCCATTCCCGAACCGAGCAAACTCACTCCTCCCTCGCCGCTGCTCAGAAAGACGCCCAAACTCGGCAGCAAGAAGCTCATTGAAACTTCTCTCCTCGAAATGAGTCGCACACAACTTCTGGAACGCAAAGTCCGGGAGTTGGAAGGGCTGTTGAGAGAAGCAGAGGAGGATATGCAGCATGTGGTTGAGCGTGTCAACAAGAGCCAGATGGAAGTCGCAGACCTTCAGACCGAGCGCGATGCGGCTCTCCTCCAGATGAGGAAGCTTCAGAGTCAGATTGTGGAAGAAAGAGAGAAAGCAGAGGCATTGTTGCCCATTCAGAGAGACTGATTCTCCCGGCAAACTCACGAGGGTGCCGCGGGATCCATGTAGTATTGTGACGGGGCTGTGGCGCAGTTTAAGGATTGACGATGCGACATGTTTTTTGTTGGAATAATACATCGACGGGAAAAGATCCTATACCAAGACCAAGGTGTCTTATTTGTAATCTAATCGCAGCAGTCATACTGGCTCCGGGGCTCGGCCGAGTACATGTACGAGAGAAGGGTTTGAAGGCGAAGTGGAACCGACGGAACGCTCAGCTACCATGTGTGTATGGAAAGGGGGAAACTGGAGAGAGAGAGAGAGAGAGAGAGAGAGGGAGAGGGAGAGAGCAAATCCCAACAAGCCTGCATCTGTACAGGGTGGGAGGGGGAGTTTTTGTTTGAGGCGCAATCGCCCCAGTACCTAGTTATGGTTGGCGACATGGACAGACTTGAAAAGCGACAGCATTCATCTCCCCATGACCCTTTTTGGTGTATATTATTGGTTGTTATCTTGGTGGCATTGTACTCTATCAAGTGAGGAGATACCAGGTAGCTTCTACGAATGAGAGAGAGAGAGAGAGAGAGAGAGAGCTGTTGAAGAAGAAGAAGTAGAAGAAAAAAGAAGAAGAAGAAAGACCAAAATCCATCCATCCATTAACAGATTTGTCTTTTCTTTTTCTCTTTTTTCTTTTTCTTAACCTTACCACTTACCACTTAACCTTACCTTACCTTACCTTACCTTACCCTGCCACCTCACCGTACTTGGACTGTTTTTCTTGTACTTTTTTTGAACTTGGAAAAGTACTGTACCGTACCGTACCGTACCTACCTACCTACCTTACCCTTACCTTGACGTATAAGGTAAGGTAGGTCATGTAGTTAGGTAAGGTATGTAGGTAGTAGGTAGGAGATCGGTATAGGTCTAGGTCTAGGTCTAGGTCTAGGTCTAGGTATAGGTCTAGGTCTAGGTCTAGGTCTAGGTCTGGGGATGGGGATGGGTATAGGTATAGGGATGGGTATGGATATGGGTATAGGTATAGATATATCATATAGGTATGGGTATAGGTATAGAGTAAAGGGTAGAAAGCAAGGGGGTAAAAAGGTATAAAGAAAAGGGGGTTCCTGCTGATATATGTGTTTTTTGTTTCTTAAGATCAGAAGAAAGTACACCTAGGTTAAGGTAAGGTAAGGTATGTAACTCACTACCTAAATTAAACTGTTACTATACCTTGTATACATGTACCGCCTGACGATGTGGATAGGGAGTGGAGGGGAGGAGGAGGAGGAGATGGAGGAGGAGGTATGGGCAATTAGACAGACGGACTCTGAGATTTATTACTATAGAAGTTTTCTTGTCGATTTATTCGTTCTTATCAATACATCCTGTAATACTGGTATCCTCCCATCCCTTCTTCTTTATCTTGATATTCATCTTCATCTTCTTCATATCTCAGACATTTGACAAGGAATTGGGGAGATTTTGTTGTTGGATGGAGGAAAAAAGATCGACTTTCTTCGGATGAATGATCTCTTTCGTCGAATTGGGACCGCAATCGAAGTTGGAGTTGGGGAGTATTGTGGTGAAACTCGGAAATATTGTTGTTGTTGTTGTTGTTGTTGTAAAGAATCAGGAGGAGTGTTGTTGGCGTGGTCATCGTCGCCAATCTCGGGATATGCATCACCCCAGCGATCGAGTTCTTCGTCGAACCAGTAGACTGGGTGTTTTCGTGGAGTGGCGGCGGTCTGAACAGGCGTATTGTTGGAGTTGCTTCTCGGCGTCGTGTGTTCGGATATGGGCGAGTGTGCCAGTTGCTGCGAGGAAGGGGTCTCTTCTGGCGTGGGGACTTCGGATACGTGTGGTAAGTTTGCCAGTGGTTGGAAGGGAGTGGCCTCTGGGTTCCACTCCCGCGTGATCCTGGGTTGGGCCATGTTGTCAAGTTTGCAAAAGTGTGACGCGGTGCGGTGCGGTACGGTGCGGTGCGGTGCTGTCAACGTGATCGAGATTTCGAGCTCGGAGTTACAAAACTGGGGACGTAATGTCTGGAGGTGTTTGGTGTAGTGAGAAGTGCTTTAGGGACAGGCATGAAGTGGTATATATTCCATTAGAGGTCCCCATTTTTCCAAGTCCTCACTTTTTTGGAACCATGGTACACGAATCGAAAAATTGGTCCAATCGTAGCATACCTAAATCTGAGTGAAAAAGTGCTTGGCTCTAATATGACTGTTCATTGCTTCCCATCAGCAACCTGATACAATTCACATCAGGCGAGGTCGCGATTATTGGGGTCGTTACTGGCAGCACTCTAGAACCACGAGTATCGTTTCTTTCTCCGCACAGCTGCAAGACTGATCAGCATCCACTCTTGACCCTCTCACAGGCGGTTGGTTCTACCTACTCTTGTCGACCAGATCCTGCAGGTCGTACATTCCGCTCCTATGTGCGCGATGCTTCTTGTGATCTCGATCGCGAAGCGGGACTTCATATACAACATCATCGTCGTCGGAGACGACCCACACCTCCTCTTGAACAACCCCTTTCTTGGGCCGCCGACGCTCAGCCTTGAGTTCGTGTTTCTCGAGTACATCCGGTAGACTGCGGCCACATAGATCTGCTTCCACCGGTGATGCATCACAGGGGCTGACCTCAACAATCCGCGGTTCTTCTGACTTGGTACAATCATTGTGCGCGTCGGCTGGCAGCGTGTGACAGACGGGCGACTTTGACCGGCCTGCTGTGTTTGGATGCATCAAGGTTCTCTCAGAATGCGGCGGACTATTCAAACAAGGAGGCTCAAACTTCCGTGGAAATGGCCACCATCTCTGATTACGCCACAGCACTCGCCGGTTGTGCATGTCGTATTGATACCATTCTTGACGACGCGGATCCCAGAAGAAGATTTCGCCAGACTGATAGACTCGATACTCTGGGAATGTCGTCGCATAGACCAGGGGTTGTGGCGCATCTGGACGGTAGTGCTCTTTCATGACGGAATCATAATGGACACGACCTAACTTGGCGTAGACATAGCAGGTGGTCTCGGGATCGTAGCAGAAGTAGTCCTGGTTGACGCAATCCCACACGAACGGCCGTGGGGCCATTCCAGCATGGTGCTTGAGCGAGGCCTCAGTGGATGTTGGGAGGCCGGGAGAGGGCAGATCGTAGTGCGGGCTCAATTGGCGCGCGAGAGGCGTCGTCGACGGAGTTCGCGCCTTGAACCGGAGTACAGGAGCGGTTCCATCTGGCCACTGATGATAGGTAAACTGGGGTGTAGAACTCGCTGCTCGAGTCATGGTCATGTCGACAAAGGCTGCTCAATCGACAATATTGGGACAGGGGAAAGGAAGATAGATGTTCGCAGATGATCAACGGCGGAGGACGGTCAGCTCGGTACTTACGTAGGTAGTTGCAGATTGCGCATTCCACAAGTCAAGTATACATCATGTAAATGGTGAGGCGCTGCGGCTGGTTGGTCACAAGAGCCGTCCGGTCAAGACAAGCGATACAGATGCTCAGATCAGCCACGCAGCCCACGCGTGCGGCCATTCGTCTGGGAAGGACGGATGACAGACGAGCTGCATACCAGACCCAGACCCAGACCCAGACCCAGAACCCCATCCCGGCGCCGAGCACTCCAATAGGCCGCTGCGATCTCAAAGCGCAACCAGCAACCAGCAACCGATCAACCGACCAAGGCGATGCTGCGCTGCTCACCCCATCTACATGTATGTATGCCAGGTGTGGGCATCGCGTCAGACACACACAGGAAGTCATGAACCTTGAATCTTGCTGCCCGTGTCCGTTGCATCGCGCATGGTATGAACGGTATACCTGAGATATATATGGTATATCAAGGTCGTGGAGGATGCAGAAATGGCGCGAAGGAAGAAGCTCAGGTGGAGTCCTCGCCTCGCCTAGGCGATACAAACAGGAGGTAGGAGGTACATGTAGGATGTAGTTCGACATGTAGTTGTAGTGCGTAGGTACATGTAGTTGTAGGAGGTAGGAGGGAGGTAGCGGACCGGCCAAGAAGTGTTGAGCGGCATCATAATGCCAAGATCTTGCGGGGACGGGCCGGCTGCTGACATTGCAGTCCTCCGTGCAGGGCAGGAGAAAATAGAGCTCCACTCGGCCTCCAACGACCGCCATCACATCACCAGCACAGCACCAGCCCTGCCATCCCAATCCCAATCCCAATCCCAATCCCAATCCCAATCACCATCTCCATCCCCATCTGTGTGAGCACGACCTGATCGTGCGCACACGCATTCATCCCGCCAACATGAGCGAATGGGCTGCCGTCGCAACGGCTGATGGCAAGGTGTACTACTACAACAAAACCACGAAAGCGACCACCTGGGTGAAGCCCGAGGGCGTCCATGTTGAGCCGCCTGCGCCGCCCACCGCGCCCAAAGGACCAGCTGGTAGCGCCGCCGACTGGGCGGAGGTGAAGACTCCAGAGGGCAGACCGTACTACTACAACAAAATCACCAGGGAGGTCAGCTGGACTCTGCCAGAAGCTGTGCGCAAGCAGCAGGAACAACAACAACAGCAGCAGCAGCAGCAACAACAACAACAACAGAACGGCCGACCTGATTTCGTAGCAGGTGGAGGCGGAGGAGGCTATGGAGCACGCGATGAACACCATGGCGGACGTGGTAGACGCGATGACCGTGACCACGGACTGCCCCAGAAGCCATCGTTCGACCGCGGTGGAGACCGAGGCGATCGCGGTGATCGAGGCGCGAATCCATGGGAGGCGCGGCGCGAGCAGGTGGGCTATGGAGGGCCAATGCCCATCAAGACAGACGAACCAGAGTACGCTTCTGCCGAGGCGGCCGAAGAAGCTTTCTTCAAGTTGTTCAAGCGCAACAATATCGCAGCGGATACTCCGTGGCAGGATGCCTTGCACGTCGTCATCCGCGACCGCGATTACCGCGCCATCAAGAGCCCCAAAGAACGCAAAAATGCCTACGAGAAGTACTGCGCCGACATGCGCGCCGAGAAAAGGAGCAAGGACAAGGAGCGGAAGGAGAGGGCGCGCGAAGACTTCCGTGGCATGCTGTCCATCCACCCCGAGATCGAGCACTACACTCGTTGGAAGAGTGCGCGGCCAACAATTGAGCACGAGGCTGCATTCAAGGGTGCCGGCGACGAAGACGATCGCAGACGCATATTCGACGAGTACATCCTCGAACTGAAGAAACAACATGCTGAAACGGAGGCAAAGCGGCGCAAATTAGCCATGCATGAGCTGGACAGCATGCTCAAGGTGCTCATCATTGATCCCAACACGACTTGGGCAGAGGCGGAAGACAAGATTGACAACAACGAGCGATTTGTGTCGGGCGAGACATTAAAAGGCGTACACAAGCTCGACATCTTTCTCGCTTTTGAGAGCCACATGAAAGCGCTGGAGCGTGTGACCAACGACGCCACACAAAAGGAGAAGCACCTGAAGAAGCGCAAGCAGCGGCAAGCTCGCGACGCGTACAAGCAGCTCCTGAGTGAGCAACTCCATGAGGGCAATATCAAAGCCGGCTCGAAGTGGTCGGAATTCTTTCCCCTGATCGCTAATGATCAGCGCTTCCTCGATTACCTTGCAGTTCCCGTGCGCCCGTATCCCGGCGCCACAGCCTCCAGTGCACAAGAACTGTTCTGGGATATCGTCGAAGATGAGGAGCGCAAGCTTCGCTCGAAGCGGAATGATGCCCTCGACGTGCTCGAAGAGCAGCGATTCGAGGTCACACTCGAGACTTTACCGAACGAATTTGCAGAGATAATGCATTCCCATCCAAGGACAGCTAGTCTTACGGAGGATGAAATCAGCATGATCTTTGACAGGATCCTGCAGAAGGTCAAGCGACGTGAAGAAGAGAAGCAGATTGGCGCCGAACGTCAACAGAAGGCGATCATCGACAGTCTTCGATCGGCCATGAAGAAGGTACACCCTCCCATCCGCCCTGAAGAAAGCTATGATGATATTGTCGCGCGACTCTCCGGTATTCGAGACTGGGATACGGCTGGGGAGGAAGTGCGGAAGCGGGCTTACGAGAAGTATATGGCTCGATGGAGGGAGAGGGATGACGACCGCCCGCGTCGTGACCGAGAGCGCGACCGCAGCAGAGATTACCGCAATGGACCTCGACGTGACGAACGAGACGATCGCAGGGATCGTGTCCCCCAACGCACCCGCACTCCGGAGATCGACGCGTATGAGGCCGACAGGCGAAAGGCTCAGGCTGAGCGCGAGAGGTCATACCGGAAGGCCTCTTTCGGTCTGACGCCTCCTCCTCGTGGAGTCGACCGATATGACGATCGTGATCGACGTGACGACCGCCGAGATGAGCGACGACGACCGACCAGAGATGGCTTTCACGACAATGAGCGACGTGCTCGGGAAGCAGAGCGTGAGAGAAACTTCATGTCTCGTGCCGATCCCCGTGAGAAGAATAAGACGCTGGACTACGGCGACGACGACGTTGTGGGTAGCCGGCCCCCAAGCATTCGTAAGAGAAGAGAGAGTGAGACTAGTATGGCCAGTCGCCGGGAGAGCAAGGTCAGTAGTATTGTAATGCACACTCCCCTCAACGAATTGTTAGCTGACTTGTCGCTTAGCGTCCACGCCGCGAAGGAGGCAGAACACGTTCCCCTGAACCAGATAGCTCTCTGCTCAAGGAAGAACCACCAGCGCTCCAAAGCGGATCCGAAGAAGGCGAAATTGAAGAGATATAGCATTGCGCTCCGCCTTGCCCCAGCAGCACAGATGGAAGTCTACCTTGCCTGGAGTATCTCGGTCGGACAAGGCTGGGATGTCTGGACGCTTGGTCGAGGGTCCGTTTATGTGATGCGTCGTCGTTGGTTCAACCACGTTGCTTCTCAGCTACATTATCGTTTGACCCAGAAATTCAAACTGCAAGCACTAACCAGTATTCTCTGCAGCTCTGTTTCCCCATGTCGCTCGAGGGCAGCTCGGACAATCGGCGAGAGAAGCAGACATGTGAAGGCTCTGCTCTACTGCGCTACGTACGTTCATAATATGAGTGCATGGGTATTCAGATGAGGCGTTTTACTAAGGCATTTGATGCAGCATGCACTACCTTTTCAGAACAATGGACCTCGTTTGGCACTGGAAGGCAACTTCTTTCGGCCGAGGCCAAACGAGTGACTGTCATTCGGTACGTTGTAGCAAAACACAGTCTAATCATCATAACTCATTTTGTTTGCTTTTCTCACTTGCTTTGACCTTCGCACGAGTCGTGCCAGTATTGGCGATCAGCAGTGCTACTGCGTTGCCAATTTGTTGCTTCCTCCCTTGATCATTGACCTCCAGGTCTTCAGTCGGTCGTGCTAGACGACGAGAATCCGTCAGACCAACGACATGTCCTGACGAAATCTCTGTTTAACGTCACCATGATCCGTGTTCACGCTCCATAAGTCATGGCTGGCGAGGCGGAGCACGTCTTCTGGTCCCGGGCTTTGGTGACTGGCACTTTCTTGTAAGTCCATCTCCTCGTCGTCTTCATCCTCCCCACAAGCTACTTGCTCAAGCAACTCATCGGCTCCGCTCTTGATGATGCGTCTGCGCTTCGTGCCGTCCTGGTTCATCAGCGAGTCCTTCAAACTGTGGACATCGTGTTCATAAATGCTGCCTCCTGCAACGACGCCTTTCAGGAGTCATCCTCCAAGAAGAAGTAGTTTCCTGTGCTCTTTTGATCGGTGTCGAGTTGAGAATTGAGCTTGTTGATTCGCGGTCGGTAAGTATTTGGATCGCGTCTGAATGTGACATCCAAGTTCTTCAGGAACTTGTTGCAACCTGTCAACAACGATTGAGGCCGGTTGGCACGAGACTTGACAGACGGTTGTCCGTCGAACACGATGACTCGATCTGCGAGGTAGGTTGCCATGATGAAGTCGTGCTCGACCACGAATGCTGTCTTCTTGGAGTGCATGATGAAACGCTTGATCACGCGAGCGGCGATGATACGTTGCTCAGAATCCAGGTAGGCCGAAGGTTCGTCGATGAGATAGATGTCTGCGGGAAGACCGAGAGCAAGCACGATAGCTACACGTTGCAATTCTCCTCCGGATAGATTCTGCACTTCCTGGT
Source organism: Sphaerulina populicola P02.02b (assembly GCA_000291705.1). Taxonomy (NCBI): domain Eukaryota; kingdom Fungi; phylum Ascomycota; class Dothideomycetes; order Mycosphaerellales; family Mycosphaerellaceae; genus Sphaerulina; species Sphaerulina populicola. The sequence goes on from JH792490.1 coordinate 91,278, forward strand.
CGATGAAGTCGTCCATCTTCAGTGGTTTGTAGACATCAGTCTGGAATTGTGGCGAGAGGAAGGCAGTCTTGATCTTCTTGAAGAAAAGCTGACGCACGGTTCCCGTAAACTTGGGTGTGATCTTTTGAGGCTTCATGGAGATATTCATCGCTGGAATCTTCTTGCCATCATCTGGTGGAAGGGCTCCGGCAAGCATCTTGCAAAAAGTGGTTTTCCCAGTACCGTTCTCACCCATCATGACGATAATTTCAGAGTCTGTGAACTCGCCAGTCTCGACAGTGAGGTGGAATCCACCCATGGTCTTGGTCATATTTGGGTATTCGTAGTCACGATTCTTGTCAACCATGAATTCATCGGCGGCCTCTCCAACCCGGAAAGTAAGGGACTCTTCTCTGAAACGCAGATTCTCGGTTGGTATGTTGCCGTCCAAGAAAATGTTGATGCCCTCACGAACGGAGAAGGGCGCAGTAACGACGCCATAGACCGCCGGCTTACCGTAGAGGCAACAGATATAGTCAGAAAGGTAGTCCAAAATGGACAAATCGTGCTCAACAACAATCACATAACAATCCGGGCGGAGGAGACTGCGAATGATCCGACCAGCAGCGAGACGTTGCTTGACATCCAAGAATGATGAAGGTTCGTCAAACATGTACACATCGGCCTTCTGCACGCAGACCATGGCAATGGCAAAACGCTGCAGCTCTCCACCAGAGAGGAGATCAATGTCGCGGTCCCACACTTGAATCAGCTCTGTCTCATGTTATCAGCTCGGTCCTGTCTGCACTAATGTGGCATTTTCCACTCACCAAGTGCTTCGGTAATCTCCTCCAGTCTGTCCTTTGGCACTTGAGCACGATCAGTGATCAGGTGGCCAACAGTTCGGATCTTTCCCTTGACAGCCTTGGGAATCTGGTCGACATATTGTGGCTTGGTCACAGCCTTCAAGTCGTCCTCGAGAATCTTGGTGAAATAGTCTGTCCAATATCAGTGTGTGTTCCTCCGCTTCCCCCGAGACCACTTGAGGTGGACTCACTCTGCAGTTCCGAGCCTCTGTAGTGCTTCAGAATCTCTTCCCAATCCGGCGGATCATCGTATCTCCCCAAGTTTGGCTTCAACTTGCCCGCCAGAATCTTCAGCGCGGTGCTCTTTCCAATACCGTTTGTTCCCACCAATCCCAACACCTGCCCCGGTCGCGGCAGTGGCAGTCTGTGCAGCTTGAAGCTGTTGGCGCTGTAGCGGTGTGCGACTTGTGTCTCGAGGTTGGTGGGCAAGTTGATGATGTTGATGGCGTCGAATGGACACTTCTTGGGACAGATACCACATCCGATGCACAAACGCTCTGAGATAAAGGCGATCTTGCTGGCTGGGTCAACCTCAATGCACAGCTTGCCCGTCCGCACCACAGGGCAAGATTTCTTGCACTCTTGCCGACATTTCTTGGGCTTGCACTTGTCGGAGTTGACGATGGCGATACTGCGAGATACCGTCAGCGATCGGTGTCCTGGAGAGCCATTCCACAAGCGGTGGGCGGCGGCGGTGAGCGGTGAGCGCCTACCGTGTGAGCTTGTCCGACATGTTGCTGAAGTTGCCGTAGATGCAGTGCTTTCAGCGAGCAGGACCAAGGGAGCAGAAGAGAAGACTGCTGACGAGCCGGGCACTGTGTACACGCGCTGAGAGAGGGGGAGGGAGAGGGAGAGAGAGAGAGGTGTGAGTCGGACAAAGTGCCGCTGGTGACAGCAAAATTCCTGGGAGTAAGAACAATGGGCGGGTTTTAATTGGGCACGGCGGGTGGGCTGTTGGAGGGGAAAAGAAAGTGAGGACGCCCAGCTGGAAGTCGAAATACATAGAACCAGTGAAGTTGGAAAAATCGACAATAACTGCAGGACCTGACACTTTGATATTCACCGGCGTTAGTACTCTGTGTAATTGACGTCTACATACACCGCATGCAATCGATCGTTAGGAGGTACAGTACCTTATTCGTTGTGATGCCCGCCCGGGAAGAAGACGTCGCGAAATCAGTCCAGAGCCACTAGAACTAGTTCCTGCCTCAGTCGTCGCTGACGGAAGTGCCCGAGCCCTTCGAACATCCCATCCGAGAATCCGAGAAGAGTATACCAAGTGCACTCCCTCCACACCACCCTCTCACTATTCCCTTCTTTATTGCTGCCGCCGAGGCCAGTACAATCATGGCCTGTAAGTAGTGCATCTCCGACTTCTCTGTCCCTTTTCGCCCAAGGAATCGCGCCTGGACCGTCGAAACCGAGCACTCAGCTTCGCCATCGGAAGACCATCGCGACCGACATATCCCATCGCCAGACCACCTCTCACCGCCTCAAGACGCCGATAGCAAGTGATCTGTATCCTTGAAGATCTACCGAATCGCGTAAAGGACGTCTCCTGCCGCTGGAGGCCTGCAGCCGGTCGACCGAGTCGCCATCTCCATACCATCACGAGGACTCATACCATCACCGGACTTGTCATCTACGGCATTGATACCGAATACACGGCCGATTAGGCGGGGGAACCGGTCGCGTTGTGGTCCTCGACGCGTTGTGAAAATTTCAGCTCGCAAGCGTCACCACAGCCCGAGCAATCCTGCTGACACTCCGATCTCATAGCGGCTTCCATACATGCTCCTACCCTTCCACAGACCTCTCACGACATGGCGATGACGAATGGGCACACCGAAGCAGTCGGCGATGGACTTCTGAAGCCATCTGCTCAGCCAGACCGACGCGAGAGCGAACCTTCCGACATGGACGGCTTTCCAAGTACCGACCTAGCATCACCAGATGGAGCGAATGATGGCATGTTCTCCGACGACGATGCTGTGCACGATATGGCTACGTCAGAACTTGATGAGGATGATGATGCCCCGGGCGAGGAAGATGCAGACTTTGACATGGAGAGTCCTCAGCTGGGACAGGTGAACGCCACGAGCCACGACAGATCATCCTCCGAGTCTAGTTCTAGACCTGGCAAGCGGAAAGCAGATGTCGATGACGAAGAGTACATGAAGCAAAACCCAGAGCTTTACGGGCTGCGACGAAGCGTAGGATGCACTCCTTCCCCATTCTGCCACCATTCCTGCTGACCTGCCATTTCCAGGGCCGAGCCAGACCAGCTAGGCGCGTGGTATGTATACATCCATTTCTGGACCCACCATATACTGATCGCTAACATGCTTCTCAGGTTGACAGTTCTGAAGAGGACGGAGATGACGATGAGGACGCCGTCAACACCGGCAGCCGGCGGAAACGCCAAAAGACTGCTACCGCCCGACCATGTATGTCGCCCTGCTTTCCCCTGATATATTTTCTGCCCACATGGCAACTGACATTGTTCTTCACAGCATCTATACGAGAGTCGTCGCGTGCCGTCGTTTCGGATGCGTCAGAATCTGATCAGGACACCTATGGCGGTCAACGTGGCCGCACATTCGCGAAGAAGCAGAGACAAAAGTTGCAGGGTGTCGCATCTGGTTCAGGTACACCTCAGTTGGGTGAAGTGCGCTTCTCATCCCGGCGAGCTGCCAAAGTCACCACCTACAACGAGGACGAAAATTTCGATAACTTCGAAGAGGAAGACACGGAGAATGTGACGCCGAACTATTGGACCTATGTCGAAGAAGAGAACACTCCAGCAATCGACGCAATTCTCAACCACAGGGTCGTCGAAGGCGTTGGTGCGTACTCAGCCGTTGTGACATGCTGCGACTCTACTGATCGACCTTTAGAGAAAGACACTCCCGACAAGCACGACTACGAATTCTATGTGAGTCTGCACTGAGAGCGCACGTGTACGTACGTGCTCTGCAACTAACAGGGCTACAGATCAAATGGCAAGGCAAAGCACACTATCACGCAACCTGGCATACGTGGCGAGAACTTTCCGACGCTGGTTACAAAGGCATCCGTCGCCTCGAGAACTACTACCGCAAGATTGTCACCATCGACCAACAAGTGAAGTCAGACCCAGATATTGCGGCGGAGGATAAAGAACGCTGGAATCTCGATCGTGAAGGCTACCTGGACTCGCTGAATGACTACGTACAAGTCGAGCGTGTCATTGGCGCAAGAGACGGAGAAGAGGGCATAGAATACTACGTCAAGTGGAAGAGTCTGGGATACGATGCGTGTACGTGGGAGAGCGCCGACTTGATCAGCACCATCGCCCAGACCGCCATCGACCGATACCTCGATCGCTCTGCGAAACTGCCCGTGTCGGACAAGATCGAGCAAAACGTCAATACCCGCTCCGTCTACAAGCCGTTCAGGACACAGCCCTCGTACATCAAGGGGGGCGAGCTTCGAGAGTTTCAAATACATGGTCTCAACTTCTTGGCGCATCACTGGTGCAGAGGGAACAATGTCATTCTAGCCGATGAAATGGGTCTTGGGAAAACAGTGCAAACCGTGTCCTTCATGAATTGGCTTCGACATGACCGCCGTCAGCAAGGACCGTTTGTTGTCGTTGTCCCGCTCTCGACCATGCCAGCGTGGGCCGACACCTTCAACAATTGGACACCGGACCTCAACTACGTGGTATACAACGGCAACGAGGCGTCACGCAAGATCATTCGCGAGTACGAGCTCCTGGTTGACGGCAATCCGAAAAAGGTCAAGTTCAACGTCCTCCTGACCACGTATGAATACATCCTTGCGGATGCTCCTTTCCTGTCGCAGCTCAAATGGCAATTTATGGCAGTCGACGAGGCTCATAGACTGAAGAATCGCGAGTCCCAGCTCTACGCGAAGCTGATGGACTTCGGCGCCGCCAGCAGGTTGCTCATCACGGGCACACCTATGCAGAACACGCTCGGCGAATTGTCTGCGCTGATGGACTTCCTCATGCCGGGCAAGATTCACGTGGATGAGCACATTGATCTCATGTCTGAAGACGCCAGCAAGAAGCTCTCCGAACTGACTGATGCAATTTCACCCTACATGATCAGACGGACCAAGCAGAAGGTGGAGAACGATTTGCCGCCCAAAACCGAGAAGATCATCCGCGTTGAGCTTTCCGACGTGCAGCTGGAGTATTACAAGAACATTCTCACTCGCAATTACGCAGCATTGAACGCGGGGTCCAAGGGGGCCAAGACATCACTGCTCAACATCATGATGGAGCTCAAAAAGGCATCCAATCATCCGTTTCTGTTCCCTGCTGCCGAGGACCGCATTCTTGCCGGGAGCGACAGCCGCGATGAACAGCTCAAGGCTCTGATTACGTCGAGTGGCAAGATGATGCTTCTCGATCAGCTCCTCACCAAAATGAAGAAAGACGGGCATCGTGTGCTCATCTTCAGCCAGATGGTGAAGATGCTCGACCTTCTGGGAGATTATTTACAGCTCCGAGGCTATCAATTCCAACGCCTGGACGGCACAATCGCAGCCGGACCACGGCGTATGGCGATTGACCACTTCAACGCGGAGGGAAGCCAAGACTTCTGTTTCCTACTGTCTACGCGAGCGGGAGGTCTTGGTATCAATTTGATGACCGCTGACACAGTCATTCTGTTTGACTCCGACTGGAATCCCCAGGCCGATCTGCAAGCGATGGCACGAGCCCACCGTATTGGCCAGAAAAAACCTGTGACAATCTACAGATTTGTCTCCAAAGACACTGTGGAAGAAGAAGTCCTGGAACGCGCGCGCAACAAGCTCATGCTGGAGTTCATTACCATCCAGCGCGGCGTCACTGACAAGGATGCCCGTGACCTCGGAGATCGCATGCAACGCATCGGAGCAGCCACTGCTGAGCCCACCTCGTCTGACGATATCTCGCAGATTCTGAAGAAGCGAGGACAGAAGATGTTCGAGCAGTCAGGTAACCAGAGGAAGCTTGAAGAGCTTGATATTGATGCTGTATTGGAAAATGCCGAAGAGCACCAGACGGAGCAGCCTCAAGGAATGACTACAGACGGTGGCGAGGAATTCTTGCGGAGTTTTGAGTACACTGACGTTAAAATCGATCTCGAATGGGACGAGATCATCCCAAAAGCCGAATTGGACAAGCTCAAGGAACAGGAGCGTAAGAAGCAGGAAGAGGAGTATCTCGAGTCTGTCATCGAGGAGAATCAGCCACGAAAGCGCAAGGCAGCTGGTGAGGAAGGCCGCGACCAGCGTGCTGCAAAGAAGCGAGCGAGAGAAGCGAACATGCAGCACATGGACGAGGAAGGCTCAGGAGACGACAACGACTCCGACCACGGTCTCGATCCGAGACGGGCACTAGGTGAGAAGGAATGTCGCAACCTCATTCGTGCTTACGAACGATTTGGTGCCATGGACGAGAAGGAAGAAGATATTATCAAAGTGGCACGCCTCCAGGGACGTGACGTGAAGATTGTGCGAGAAACTCTCCAAGACATCATCGACACCGCCATCCGCTTGCAGCAAGAAGAGGTCGATCGCCAGAACGAGATCGAGCGGGCCACGGGCAAGCCGGTCACGAAGAAAGAGAAGAAGGCGGTGCTGTTCGACTTCCGGGGTGTCAAGCGTCTCAATGCGGAGACGCTCACTGAGCGACCCGAAGAGATGCGCATGGTGCGGAATTGTGTGGATCAGTGTTCCGATTGGCGAAACTTTCGCGTACCAGAAGCGTCCAAGCCTGCCTCATACACCAGCGAGTGGGGTGCCAAAGAAGATGGCATGCTCTGCGTTGGTATCGCTCGACATGGCTATGGTGCATGGGTTTCGATTCGTGATGATGCCGAACTTGGGCTCGGCGAGAGGTTTTATTTGGAGGAGCATCGAGTTGGCGCCAAAGAGGAGCGCAGTAAGGCGGGCGACGAGAAGACAATTGCCAAATCTCCTGGTGCGGTGCATCTCGTGCGGCGGGCCAACTATTTGCTCAGCGCGCTCAAGGATAAGATGAGCAACGGCACGAATCAGGCAGCGAAAAAGGCGATCGAGAATCATCATCGCAATACCCGGAAGCATATCGGCCAATTCCACGGCCGCATGGGCACTCCCGGGCAGTCGGGCAGTCCTGGTCCAAACAGCATGCGTAACAAGCACACTGGTGATGGCAGGAGAATGCATCAGTCGGACATCCGCAATAGCATGGACCGCCGCACGCCACACGCCGGCTCGCCAAACGGTCACCGGCCACGCACTTCGGATGACAGGCGTCCGGGACATCAACGAAATGGAAGCTCCCACGCCAACGGTGCCCCAAAGCCGTTGACTGAAGCCGAACAACGTGCTCGCCGCATTTTAGATCCAGTCAGTGCCACACTGCATAAAGTCTCAATGGCCAACAAGAAACGAATGCCTGATGACGAAGCTCGCTTGAAACTCATCAAACAAAGCCTCATCACACTGGGAAATCATATCAACGGCCAGGTACCACAAAATGGCAGAGACATGGTTGAAGAGCTTTGGAATTATGTGAGCGATCATCATTGGCCACAGGCCAAGGACTCCGCCAAGCGCGTGCCGGGCCACAAGCTGCTCGAAATGTACACCAAGCTGTCCGGGAAAGACAGCCTGGCAGCAGCAGCCAAATCGAGCTTGGTGAAGTCTAAGCCAACCTCAACTTTGAATGGGGCGCCAAAAACCACTACAGCCGAATCACAGGCTGAGGAAGCCAAGCCGAAGCCGAAGAGCACCACAGAAGAGACACATGTCCCCTCAACCGCGCCCAAGGCTGAGGCGGTCAAAATGGAGACAGAGTCTCCTGTTGTCAAGAATGAGTCCAGCCCGGCTGAGAATAGGGAATCCGTTATTGCGCAGACTGCGGACTAGATGTCAACGTATATGAATTTCTGCCCAGACATGTACTGTGGCGAAACGCGCATTACTACCCATGAATGATACAGGCAGGAGATGAGCATCAGGAAAGGGCGAAAAAGAAGGGCAAGAAGAAGAAGGGCGATACAGCGCAAAGTTGATTGTACTGCGAGTGAAATGCATGAGGCTTGTATTTGCAGCCTTGTTAGGGAGCAAGAAGCGTAGGCGCCGGGGTGAAGGTGTATGGTCCTGATATTTTGTTTCGCATGCACAGGTCGACAACGCCGGCGTCGCGTATGTCTCTGTACGGAGTTTTGTGATATACACACACACACACACACACCATAATGGTCGACGGGCACGAGAGCTCAATGCTCGTAAGGGAGAGACCGTCGGTACATTAGATGTACTAGTAGACCAGATAGCGTGCGAGCAGACACCAAAGCAGACACGTGCACTTGACTTTCTGTTCCTGCTGTCCACCGGCTTGCACCGTTGCACGTGCGAGCTCTCCGGATTTGTGCCTCGTTCTGAACGACTTTCACGCAACAACTTGACACTGGAATCACCACTGCCATGGCGCCCTACACTGGCATTGCACTGTCGCCTGCCGAACTCTCCTACCTGCATGCCTCGCTGTCACAAAAGCCACCCATCCGCCCTGACGGCCGCTCGCCAACGACGTTCCGCCCACTGGTCGCCGAGACAAACATCTTGCCGAGCGCCAATGGCAGTGCGCGGATATGCTTTGCTGATGGCACGGAAGCAGTCGTCGGCGTGAAGGCAGAGGTCGAGAAGAGCGGGCGAAGAGGCGGCTTGCAATCATCGGGCGTTGGCAGTGGGGATGTGGAAATGGGCCTGGAAGGGGACGAGGAGGACGGCGACAACAACAACAGCCAGACGCGAGGCAAGGGCGAGGAGTCGTGGCTGGAGGTTTCCATACAAATTCCAGACATGCGCGACGACGATGCGCTGCCCGTATTCCTTGCGGCTATGCTCACGGAAGCTCTGCTCGCAGATGGAAATGTGAAGGATCGGCTCTACATCAACAGCAGATTTCATTGGAGATTATACATTGACGTACGTACACGTCTGATATTGATACGATACGATACTATCTGCCACCTACCTACCTACCTACCTACCTGCCTGCCTGCCTAGCCCTCATGGCTACATGCAGGTGCATTATGGAGGTACCGCGCTGACGAGGTAAGTAGATCCTCCTCCTCTCCCAAGCACTTTCATATCCTCTTCCTCTTCTCTCCCTAACAACACACCTCGCCCTCCTTTCCACGCGTCTACCTGCTCTTCTATCTCAAGGCGACGAAGATCCGCTCTTCAACGACGACTGGGACGCATCAACATACCTCTTCCCTCGCGACCCGAAAACCAGAAAGGCTCTGACCAAACCTCCTGTCACACTCCTCGTCATGACCGTTGGCTCCAACATCCTCTTTGACCCTTCCAAGGAAGAACTCGCCGTCGCAGACTCCGTACTCGCCATCTCTGCTGCTCAGGCCAAGAATGACGAAGGCTGTAAACTGGTAGCTTTGCGCACCATTGATCCACCGAGTCGATTGACTGCAGCGGGAGTGCCCAATGCTGGCAACTCGAACGCTGGGGGGAGTGGATTGAGTGCGGCGGATATGGCGGTATTGAGGGAGAACGATGCTGGAGCAACAGTCTGGAGACCCCCACGAGGTGGTGTGGGTAGGGGTTTGATGAGTGCGATGATCAAGGCAGTGGTCGTCAAGGGGGGATTGGCAGAGGAAGTTCTGGCTGGATTGGATGGGGTGGAGACGTGAGAGATGAGACAAGTACTCGGGAGAGTAATACTCGACGCGAAAATGGGAGACATTAGTGTGCACGTGCAAAGCGCTGTTGAGGTGTGAAGAAGCTCGTCTGCTGGCTGCTACCTCGTACAGTTTGCGTGGCATGGTATCTCATCAGCCAGCCTCACCCCGGGAGGCAGAGGCACGCAGATGGGGAGTCTCGAGAAGGTCAAGCGTCAATGCTCGATCGCACATGCAAGTGCCAATGATGGTTTAGCACTCCTCGACGGCCGAGAATGGTTTAGAAAAACGATCGACCAATAGGTAGGTAATGTTGCGTATGATGTACCTAGCATACCACAAGTCTGGAACGTGCACCTCGTTGAGTAAGGTACATTATGACACGCAAGTCAACATTGCCCGGTTATGTAGCTGAACTGGGCAAACTCTCTGTCTCCTTTTCACTGTCTCCTTTCCACTGCCTCCAATTGGCCAGCATTTTGATGCTAGAAAGTGCCGCTGGAAACGCGACCGGCCCATTGCATCGTTCTTCTCCCCTGAGCTCTTCAGCCTCATCTGAGCCTACCTCCTACCGTCGTGAGTCAGTCTGTCCTTGGCAGACCGCTTTGCTGACTTGTCAGACATCTTACTCATCCGTCTTTTCCCATTCGCGTTAAGGTACCTCCTGATTACCGAGGGTCTCACACTTCACTCCTCTTTCCTCTTTCCTCTTTCCCGTGAATCCCGTCGCTACTCATACTCATATTCATACATCGTGATACATATAGTCATGTTCTCTTCTTGACTCAAGTCTTCTCATCCACTCCTGCTGCATCAGTAATGGAAGGCGTCCGGCTCGAGCACCTGACGGCTCACATCGACATTCTCTTCTCATGTCTTGCCGGACGACTTAAACATGTCTTGCCCTGCTAATAAGCTCATCACTCGTGAGATCCGGTTCCAGGAGAAGGCCCGTGTATGCCATATCCTCGCGATCCTCATCCATTGTCACTGAGAAGGCGGTAGCCTCAGTGCGGATTGGAGATCCAGTACGGTGGTCAGAAGCGTAGCGCGGTGTTCGTCGGGACGCGCGATGCGCTGATTGTGCATTGGAGGTTCGACTAGAGGGACTTGCGGGCCTCCGCGTACCTCGCCGCGCAGCTGAGCGAAGTTCGTGAGAACGCCGCATCGAAGCATAGCGCAATGGCGATATAGGTCCCTGAAACAGAACGCTACGATCCATGGGGCACGTGTTCTTGTCCATACACCAAGTCTTAATACATCCATCACAGTACGTGTGACCACACGAGAGCTTAATTGCATTGTCGTATGCGTCGTAGCAAATTGGACAACTGTCGTCTGGTTCCATGTCGACAGGCTGAAGTGCAGCGATGAAGGCGGTTTTGCTCATCAACTGTGCTGCAGTGGCAGGTCCAGGCAGGTCTAGAGGGTTATGATAAGAGGGGAGATGGTCTCGCTGAGGTGTAAGCTGGTGCTGAGCGGCCTGACCTGTGTGTGAGGGTCGATGGAAGGCTTGCTGCAGCCAGAGGTCTGAGGGCGAAGCTGCAGAGACCGGAGCCCTGTCTGCGGGCTGTGGAGAGGTAACTGGCCAGATGTGTGAGGATCGGGTAATGGGTTGCTGCACCTGGCGGCTCGCGGATGAAGCCACAGAGGGCAGAGCCCTCTCTGCCGGCCGTGGATTGTCAAATGACGAGGAACCGTACAGCTGCGCTTCCGCCAGTGAACCACTACCTACCAACGACGACTCGACTCGGGAACGGAGCCGTGGCAGAAACAGATATGCGCTGTGGGTGTACAGATCCGCACTGAGAGGGGTGGGAGAGAGCAGCGTTGGCCCAGTATGGAAAGACGTCTGCAGAAAGTGACGAATCCCATATGCCTCGAGTTGAGTGTCACTGTCCGCCTCAGAGTCGAACCACGGGCCATCTGTATCCAGAGACGCCGAGTAGTGCAAGGAGTCGAGTCCGCTTGGGAGTCGTGATTCGAAGGGATCGACTATCACCTGATTGTGGAAGGTCAACGGCGGGGAGGGCGAGTCTCGTCCGACGTAGGATAGGGGCGATGGCGCTGGTCGACCGCCGCTGTGGCCTGCACGGCCGATGTCCTGCATGTTGGTGCTGCTGTCGTCGTTGTCAGCCTCGACTTGGCCACGGTCATCTACTCCAAGTCAGCAGTCAGAGTCAATTCTCGCGACGACGGAGGGCTGGCGGTCACGAACGGGGCGAAGATGCAGTCGGCGTGGGCGGCGGCACCATGTCAGCAGGGGACTCGCCGTCGACCGAGCGTAGTGAGGTGAGGTGAGGTGAGGTGAGGATCAAGTTGTGCTGGTTGAAGTGGGTGCGTACCTAGGTGATTGTTTGTGGGTGGAAGAAGAGGGTTCACAGCTGTGAAATATTGCAGTGGGAGCTTGGACTTTCGACGGTCAGAAGGCTGGAAAAGCACAAAGCACGCAACGGGTCCTCTCTCGCCTGCTGTATACTGTCTACAGAAGCAGGGGTTAATTGTATACGGACTCTTGGAGAGATGCACCATTGCATCTGTCCGTCTGTTGATCACATATTGCTCTGTCAGACGCATTGGCCATGCGTTCAGGTGAGTTCTGCTAGTACTAGTGGTGTACCATAGACTGGCAGAACTACCTCCTACATAGGACGGGGGTAACTTTGTATAGTCCGAGGAGGTAAGTTCCAATACATACCTGAACGTCCTGATATCATTGTCGGTCGTATTTATATACCTATGATCTATATAGTCATATAGGTGGTGCAAGGGGACGTATTGAATGGTGTATTCGTTGTTGACGTTGTATATATGTATTTGAGGCGTAGAAATTCCCAGCTAGGAAGTCTTCTCAGCTACCTATATATCAGAACACAGGCTATAGGATTGTCAAACAACACTTAGTAGTAGTGTTATTTGCTATTTGGATATATGATTGCGTTCGTCTTTGTGCAAAAGTACCTTACATAACTATACCTAGGTACATGTAGGTACAAGATATGCATGCACATATCCATATCATTGGCATGGGTTGCACGGTTGTCTGCACGTACATGTACCTTATGCAGGAATGTATAGACTTCAGCTTCCCATTGTTCGACCTTATTGTCACTCTCTCCCAACCTCCTTCTCCTCCTCCTTCTTCCTTCTTCCACCTCTTCCAACGAATACAACGAATACAACAAAAATACTCTTCCCCCTTATCCATCTCTTCCGTTCCACCTCCACACGCGCAAAAGACGTACCGCTCGCATGGCAGATCTCAAAACCGAGGTCAAGGGGGAGGAGACGAAGCCGCTCGGCGAGATTGACGAGTTCGAGGAAGACAACGACCTGCAAATGCCACCCGATGGCTCCAAGTCGTGGCTACTGAAGGTGTCGGAGGACATGTGGAAGGTGTGGAACGACGTGTACGCGAATGCGCCCGACGACCAGCAGATTGAGATTGGCAGCGTGCGTGTGTTCCACCACGGCCCCAACGACACCAAGCAGAAGATCCAGATCCGACTGCGCGACAACATCGAACAGCATGTGCCGCTTCCCAAGACGTACAACGTCGAGCTGAAGACCGAGCGCTACAACAACACCGTCATCTTCTCCGAAAAGGACCTGCCCGGCCACAACAGCAATGCGCGCCCGAATCGCATTCCGCCTAGCCAGCGACCCGGCGGTATCAACAAGTTCGACCGCTACCACAACAACTATGGTGGAGGCAGCCAGCAGCCGCGGAAACCAGGAACCTACCGAACGTCCATCCCGAAACAAACCGCCCTTGCTCCCATGATCGCCAACGAGTTCGACATGCACCCCGTGGAAGACCAGAGCAGTCTCGACTACTTCGCCGAGAGCTACCGCAACGCCCTGAACGCCGGCAATAAGACTACCTTTGTCAACAGCCAGCGTGTCCGCCACCCAGGTCAAGACACCGAGTCATTTGTCTTTGGAACTCTCACATCCAAGGTGGGTGGAGCTGGGAACAAAAAGAAGGCCATCAAAGAGAAGGCAGTGCGCATGGAGAAGGCAGCTCTGCTTGACGCCCTCAAGATGTGCTTCAAAGAGTATACATATTGGAGTCTGAAGGCCCTGCGGCAAAGATTACGGCAACCCGAAGCGTACATAAAAGAGACGTTGGATGAGATTGCCACACTGATGAGGCAAGGTGACTTTGTACAAAACTACAAGCTGAAACCAGAGTATAAAATGCTCATGGAGGAAGGTGGAGAAGATATGAGTGGCGTCAAGGAAGAATTGGCCGTCGCCAAGCTGGAGACGACAGACGAAGGGACCGGGGATGAATTGGACGAAGATGATGAGTTCGAAGACGTGAAGATGGAGTGAGAAAACACCCCATCGCACTCTGCTGGAGAGTAGGGAGATTGATGTCGCAGTCTCGCTCGCCTCAGCAGGGAATGAATGGCACATGGATGAAACCGGACGCGACTATGGACGAAATGCACGAATGCTATAGTTCGGACACTTGATCCTCGACTCGCAGCAGAGCCGTCCGCGAAAAGAAAAAGACGAGTTACCACGTGACTGGACGGATATACCATTCAGTATCGAATCTTTTTCCAGATCGATACACCTATCCAGCAAAAGAGGCTCCCACATTGCATTTCTCGGTTTCCATCGTAAGCAATGGAAAAAAGGAAGTAGCATGAAAAGATGCAACCACACAGTACGGGCTGTTTCCCGTACTCTCCTGCGCCATCAAAGCGCTTCTCCATATCTCCTCTAGCATGAAAAGAGAGAGAGAGAGAGAGAGAGAGAGAGTTGCAGCATGGGCTGCATCCTCTAGAATGAGGGATCGCTCACGCTGCCATGTATGCACAGGGGCAAAATAGCTCATATCCGCCATGAGTACTTTTGATAAGTGCCATTACCAGAATCATGATGTATGATTGGAACCATAAGAGAGTATTGTGCCATTCACGTATCCATCACAAGTAAGAGTGTTGTTAGGGGTGAATATTCTCAATAGAGATACATAAGGTACCTTCGAGAGAGACACACGCACACACACACACATGGGACGACCGTGGGGGGTGAAAGCGAGCGTAAGGTATTGCAATGGTTTTCTTTCTTTCTTTCTTTCCTTCTTTCTTCCTCTCTTTCTTCCTCTCTTTCTCTGGAAAGATAACTAGTGGTTTTACAGCAGACAAGGACTCTTATTTCCAAAAAAAGAAAAATAAAAGTCTCCAGGTCCGAATATAATAAGTTAGGTAGTTGTACAAACAACCTCGCGCCAACTTTTCTCTTATAGAGGAGGGAGGGGCGCAAAATCACGCGCCGCACACATGGCTCACCCACCTCACGAAGCACTGGGTGTCACGCTAGTGGCCTTTTCTGCGAGCAAACTCTGCCGTTGTCCATAGCCCGTACTAAGGTAGCTGCCGACTCCGCTAGCACCAGCATAATTGCCACCACTTCCGCCGTGGCCTTCGGCTGCAAGCCTTCGTTCGCGATATTTCCGTCCGTTGATGATATTTTGTAGGCGTTTTCGTTCTCTGGGTTCGGACACCTTGGTCCAGTCCAGATCTTCCCCGGGTTCGGCGTAGTTGATGATATCAGCCATGGTGCTTGCGCTGATTTGCCCCTGGCCGCCGGTGGTGGAGGCGCCAGTGTAAAGATGTGAATGTGCGTGGATACTCTCGTCGCGATTACGGGCCGGCATTTGTAATGGCGTCGACAACGGGAACGATGATATGTCAGATTGTAGGTGGGGAGGTGGTCGTGGGGGCGCTGCATGTTGTGCGTATTGCGGCATGTGTGCTTCTCGTGAGCCTTGATTCTTCTCGTGTGCGAATAGTCGAACGTTCCATGGCGGCAAACGCTTATCTCGCTCGTAGAGCAGACCGCAGTTATTACAGAGTGTCTAAACATCAGTCAGTAAGAACAAGTTTTCCATGTCGTATGTCGGTAGCAACTTACTCGAGGGCCAGCAGGTCCATCGCGAACACCCCAAATGGCAGAACCCCATATACAACAGTGCGAGCAATGCCAGTATTGACGCTCGCCCTCGGAAAGCTGGTAGGATGTCCCGCCAAAGCCAGCAACTTCTGGAGTGTCACGACCGACGGGAGACAGACTCCTAAACCGTCTCTTCTGCTTGGATCGTGCCCCTCGTCCCATGCGCTCATCCTCGCCGCCGACTGTGGCTTGCGAAGCTCCAAGACCACCAGAAAAATAATCGCTGGGTCCATTGCTTTGTGTTTGGAAAGTGAGATTCGTAGTAAAGCGAGCCGTTTCTCTTCTTTGACGCCTGATCTGCCGTTCTCTGTCGCCCTCACGCTTCTCGATTTCATCTTTGCTCAATACTTCGATTTTGGGCTCCCAATCCGCACCCAGACCATCTTCGTCGAATCTCCACCCCGCGCCGACGCCGAGCGCGGATTCCGCAGTACCATGATACTCGCATGCTTCGTTCTCTATAATACCCCACCCATCTACTCCGCTCCCAATGACGCCAGCCAGAGTGCCATTGTTGTCGACCATGTCCTTCTTCAAACGCAAGCTCGCCTCGTATATCGCGTGAGCCATCATTGGGACCCATTCGCTCGGCAGGCCTATATCCGCACATGTCTGCCGTGCAAAGATCTCTGGGAAGCCGGGAGGATGCAGTAGTGACCACTCGAACTTGTCGGTATACAGTCGATTCTGAATGTTTATGGACAAGGTGATGACACAGCGATGTGAATCTGCAGGATTGATGGCCGAGGAAGTCGATGAGTCCCGGGCCATGGGCGTTGCGGTAACATTGAGTGCGGGTGTTGAAGCACCATTACCGTTGGCAATTGGCGTAGGAGCGTCTGATGAAGGCTCGACACCATTCGCATAGGGAGCATCTCGAAATCGAGCATTGGGAGTTGCTGCGGTAAGTGGTGTCGATGATTCTTCACGGGATAGTCCGGGCCGTATGGACGGCGTGGGGGCGTTCGTAGCAGTTGCGACTGTATTGCCTGCATCAAGCTGGAAAAGCGGATGAAGCGCGGTCGACGCGTGTTCCTCCAATTGCATGCGGATTTGCGTAGCAATCTCGTTGATCATGTTCATCTTGCGCATCACAGGAAAATCTAGCTCGTCCACCAGAGTTTTGGCGAACATGTCCGGAGTGATCAGAGCCTCATGTAGGTTCCACAAGAAGGTATCTTTCAGTCGGTATTGCGGCGTCGGCTCGGGCGCTTTATAAGCGGGCAAGCTCTCGTCAATGCCAAAGTCTTTCGCGTTCTGAGGTGTAGGCAGGGCAGCCTCTGGGCGGAAGGGCGCAACATCGAGATCGATCTTGATGGGTATCAGGGTGGTTGGCAGGGCAGACTGAACGTGCATCTGCCTTTCAGTCAACGTCCGTTTGGGCTTGCCCATCCAGTCCCGCCAAATGCCTTGCACGTCCACGGGCGCGTAGATTTCCTTGCCCAGCTCTTTCACCCTCTCGACCATGGGATCAGGCACATTCCGCTGCTGCGCCGTGCGCAGTCCTGTGGCGCGCCGCGAATGCCCATCCGACTCATCAATGCTATCGTCTTCAAAATCGTCGGCATAGTTGATCACTGTCGTCCCTCGCTTTGTGGTGCGGGCTGCTGGTATAATGGTCTGGGGAGCCACAGGCATGAGCAGGGAGTTGCCATAGGTGCGTATCCGCGGCGCATAGCTGGAAACGAAGGCTTGCGGGACATTGACGCGTGTGGAGTTGACGGCCGTGGCCATGTTGAAGAGTCGGCGCGAACGTGTCGCTTTTCAGGCTTCCTGGCGCGAAGGAGATGGTGCGAGAGCGCGTTGGCCGACTACGACAGTGCGGGCATCTTCAGAGTCGCGAGAAGTGGGCGACTGCCAGAATGCTGGTCTCGGTGGTGGTTGTGGTAGGTGGTAGTGGTGGTAGTGGTAGTGGTGGTGGTGGTGGTGGTGGTGGTGGTGGTGGCAGTGAGGGGTGCGATGTTTGTAGGTGGAGGGCTGTTTGTGGTGTATGTATAATTCGCGTCGCCTTGACCTGTCCTAGTACCTGGCGTCCTGGCCTCGCTCGGAGTCGGAAGAACCTAGTCGGAGCGGCGGAGCCAACCGAGCCAACCGAGCCAACCTGGACCCTTGCTTGATGCTGACTAAGAAGAACTCTCTATACCACTTCTCAACTTCTCCCCAGACTCTCCCCTACTGTACCTACGACCAAGTGACAAGAAAAGGCTACAATCCATGTGTCGATATTCCGCCATCATGCTGGCCATCTTCACCTGTGAATACGCCACCATCCCCCTCACATTACCCATTACCGTCTATAACAACCACTCAAGATGGACTTCACGTCGCGAATTCCCGCCCCGCGAGACTGGGCGCGTAGGCCGTGTTTCACATGTGGACGCGCACTCTGCGACCTCACGACGTGAATGCATCTCGGCTAGATGAGCCGAGATGCTTCTTCTTCTTCTTCTTCTTCTCCTCTTCAGACATGTCTCACTCCCTGCCGCATCTCCATAGGTGGGATTGCCAAAAGCTTGTGAGTGCTTGATTTCGTGAAACATCGAAGTTGTATCGACCATTGTCCATTCTTCACCAATGGCCGCCTCCAATACCACAGAAGCCTGTTCACTCTCTTTCACGGGAAACACCCGCAGCGTGTGAATGCCGCGATTGCGCGTTGCAAATTTCCTCGAATTCCTTGTTTCGATGCACCTTCAAAGGGCCGTGAAAGGGAAGTCATTGTCTCATGAGTCCATTGTGTTGCGTCAATGGGCGTGAATGGAACGCACTCGACGCCTCGACCATTGTGCTATAAGTGTCGCTCCCTGGTCCTTTCGGATGAGTACTTCTTCTTCTTCTTCTTTGCATACTCTGCAGCGAATGCAACATTCACAGCGCTGGTCATAGACAGCCCTCGTTCACAACAACAACAACAGCACCTCTTGCAACACTCCCTAGTAACCGCATCCACATCCACGAGCTCTTCAAGGCTACCAACCGCTTCGCTGCAACCACCCACGAACACTTCTAGCAGGTCTAGAAAACACCATCTTTCACCTTTCACAGCACACCAAACAAACAACAAGATGTTCTCTGGCACAGGCTTCCTTGCCCTGGTGGCACTCGCTCTGCTCGACCAGACCTTTGCACACATGACGCTCAAGACTCCTGTACCATATGGCATCGACACCCTGGACACCTCCCCCCTGCTCAATCTGGCAATCAGTGACCCTCAGTCGAACTATCCATGCAAGCAGCGTGCCGGCGTGTACGACGTCAGTGTGCAGAACAAGATACCAGTTGGTGTTCCCCAGGAGCTCACCTTTGGCGGTAGTGCCTCGCACGGCGGAGGCACGTGTCAAATATCCGTGTCGCTCGACAAAGAACCGACCAAGTCGTCCGTCTTCAAGCTGATTCAAGTTTTCGAGGGCGGTTGTCCCACAGCCGGTGAAGGCAACGATGGCTCGGACCAATTCACCTTTACCGTGCCCAAGGGCTTCCCCAACGGAGACTTTGCGCTCGCTTGGACTTGGTACAACAAGATTGGCAACCGGGAGATTTACATGAATTGCGCACCCATCACCGTCACCGGTGGCGCCGACAACAACGATGTGTACGACAGCCTTCCCAATCAGTACATCATCAACCTGCCCACCTCGGAGTGCTCCACTGTCGAGACTTCGGACCAGATCATTCCCAACCCTGGCCAGTTCGTCGTCAAAGCTCAAACCAACTCGCTCGCATCCGCTACCGGTCCCTCTTGCGCAGCGTCAGCAGCCGCCATGACGAACGGTGTCAAGGGCTACAACTCCGTTGCCAGTGATGGCGGTGCAGGATACGGTGCTCCCACAGGTGGCAGCGCAGCAGCAGCGACGTCTACTTCTAGTGCAGCAGCGGCCCAGACCACCTCGGCGGATGCAAGCAGCTATAACAATGGCCAGTACTCCGCCGCCGATACCTCTGTCGCCGCCACCACAGCCTCTGCCTCTGCTGCTGCTGCTTCACCTCCTGTCTCCAGCTCCTTCACCACCTCCACCATTGCAGCCCCTTCGACACCCACCAGCTACCCAACGCTCTCTATTCCCAGCGGTGCCGGCGTCAGCGGACCATCAGCAACAGGAACCGTCTCTGCCCCTGCACCCGTCGGCACAGGTAGCCCATCATCACCATCACCATCATCCAGCGGCAGCGGCAGCAGCAGCAGCAGCAACGGAATCACATGCGACGCCGCAGCCCACTCAGGCCAATACGGCGTAGCAGTCCACGGCAAAACTGTCTGGCGAGCAGTCGCCCCCGGAACGACCTGCGAAGAAATTTCTGCCTATCGGAAACGCTCCTCCTCCTCCCCCCGGATGATGATTCGTCACGCTCGCCATGTGCGCAATTCTGGTGCTGCTGCTGCTGCGAATTAGTGCGAGTACCTTTTTTTTTCCTTTCTTTTCTGTTTTTTTTTTTCACTGATGAAGAAAAGAAAAGACTGAATGCGTGGGGGAAGATTCACAATACGACTTCTTCCTATTGATGAGTTGGGGTTAGTTTTTGCTTTTCTTTTTTTTTGTATTGCATAGCGTGTGTTTTGCATAGCGCGTCTTTTGCATAGCGTGGAAGGGAAAGGGAAAGGGAAAGGAAAAGGAACAAACAGATCCGAAATTGGTTTGGATACCTTCCATTACCCAAGGTACAGTACCTAGCAGTGATTGATTAGACAGAAAACAGACAGAAACAGAAAACAGACAGACAGACAGACAGAAACAGACAGACTTTCTAGACACCAAATTACATGTACCCGAGGTAGAATCTATGCAAAATCGCGCGCGAGAGGTCATGATAAGAATATGAATAGAATGTATACCACACCATATTCACCCATTTACTTTCTTCTTTCCTTCTTTTATTCTTCAAGGTAATGTTTGAAAAAGACGACATGACAAAATGACAGTGCCTGCCCGCCCGCCCGCCCGCCAGTGAGTAGAGTTGAAAAAAAGAAAAGAAGAAAAAAAAAGGTAAGAGTGGGGCACAGGACGACATCTTTCAGAGATGATAGAAAAAAAAAGTGATATGGGTGGTAAAATCTGTGCAATTTGCATGTCCATGCATGAGGCGGGCCAACGTGCCTTTCCCAAAAAGGAAAAAAAAACTAAAGTGGTATCTCAAATCAAATCAAATCAAATCCACAAAAAAAGGATTCTCGCTGCCCGTTTCCTTCGCTACACTAGATGGTGCTGTGGGATATTATAATATAGACTTTGATACATAAGAGATATGCCTCTTTCTCCCTCGAGGCTGTTGGTTAGGCAGGTCATGTCTGGATGACCATCCATAAAATGCATCTTTTTCGTCGTATCATCATATCTCGTGGCATGTTGTTGTTGTCGAAAATCTCTCTCGTCCTCGCATTCGGACTCTCCCTCAAAAGCAGAATACCACCCCATGTGCATCTGTGGGCGAGGTTTGCTGTGGACGCCGAGTCTTGGATTCGTCGTCGTTTGTGGGAAGGTGGCGTTGATGCCCGTCCTTGTCCATCGTAGTGGTCACAGAGACCACTTTGGTCAGGTGCAGGGCTTCCAAGGGATTGCCCCCCAAGGGCATGATCGGATCACAGTCGCCGACCATCGAGCTCGATGACTGTGGTCCGGCTTGCCCAGCGGACGCTGTCGATGAGCGCTGTGAACTTGCACGCACCAGATTGGTTCCGTCCGTGCCAAAATTGTGAGCTTTGTAGGCTGGTGGCTGTAGTTCCCAGAGTTCCAGGAGCTCCATTCGCCAATTCAGTTTCATCCTTCTGCCATCTGCTATCAGGATATCGCTCGCTCGAGCAGCGTCCACATTGAGGGTAGGCATGCACCTGCGAATGTAGCGTTGTACCTGAGCAGGCGTCCGCAAGTGCGGAGGTTGCCATTTCCCATCTTCGTTGAAATTGGTCGTCGGGGTGGAGTACATCATGTCCTCTGAGAGCACTGAATTGATCGTGGTCGATGTCGACTGCCTCACGTTTGCAGGACGCGATGTAAGTTGGTCCGACTGTGTCGTGGAATGTGAGGCCACTTCTTCGCGCATCATGGAAAAGTCTACTTCGTCTTCTTCACGTTCTGGATTCTGCGGAATGGTAGTTTGCGTCTCTGTTCGGGTGTTTCCGGGTCTCGTGCTTGCCCCAGCAAAGTCGGGGTACATGTGTCGGAAGATGCGCTCTTGTTCAGCGAGCAGGGCGGCGTCGGAAAGGTTATTGACATTGGCATGGTGTGGCCGCTGTCGTCGTCTTCGCCGAGGAACAGTGCATTGCCTCGGTATGCTGCGCTCGTCAATGGGCTGCGAAATGTCGATGCCGGCGCTGAGAGTGTTGATCAGATCCCAGATGCGCTCTTCGCAAGCATCCGCCAGGATGATTTGATCGGTCTCGATGCGTAGTCGCAAGATGTGTTGGCCCACTGCTCGATAGAGGTCTGGGTCCCTCTGCCAAGCTCTCCGTCTGGCAGATGAGGGAATGAGCTGGGCAAGTCGGGTCTGTGGAACCAGTATGGTATGCTCCACATCCGATGCCAAGCCTACTTCAGCGTGCTGCAGAGTGTATGAGCGTAGCAGTTTGCCCGCACCAGCGCTCGTGACGCGATGGAAACTGATCATGGTTCCCCGCACCACCACGTAGACCTCTCGCCATTCGCCCTGGCACGAGCCATGCAGCGGACTGGTGGACTCCAGGTTCAGTAGCAGCTTCCCCTCCATACCCACTGTGCACGTGTACTTGGGCAACGCCTCCTTCCCATAATGCACGGCACGCAGTGCTCGTGCGGGTGTGCGTAGCGCTGCCACATATGGCGGAGGCTCGTCGGTCGAGACTGCGCAGGAGGTTTGGAATGCGTTGTGGTAGCTGGTGACTCTCCGCGAGGACCTTGCAGGTCGGGCATCCGGCGGATCCTGGGCCGGTGCTGCGGGTACAGCAGCTGCAGCTGCATTGGTGTTTGTGCTGTAGTTGTAGTGATGATTGTTCTCAGACGAAGTCGGAGTTCTTCGCAGTTCAACGCCCAGCGTCGTGAACTGTGGTGGCATAGCCATGATGACTGGAGTAGGAGGAGTAGGAGGAGTAGTTGTTGTTGTTGTTCAGCCTCGCACGGCGGGCGACGCACGGCGGGATGAGGGCGTGCACGCGAGGTGGATTAAGTACCTAGATAGGTAGGAGGTAGGTAGGTCGAGAGCGAAAATGGGCGTGCAGCTGCCGTGCAGAATGTCTCGTGACCCGTCACCAGACCCCCGGGCTTAAACCTGCATTTGGACGAGACACTCGCCGGGTGCGCAAGGGTGTCGACAGATGTCTCGGGAAAATCAGGCGATGGCGCTGGGCGATGCGGTTGCGTGCTTTAGTGCTGCTGATGGCTGTTGCTGTTGGCTGAGGTCGGTCAGTCGATGGTCGGTGGTCGATGGTCGATGGTCGAGGTGAGAAGAGCGGGGCGGGGCGTGGCGGGGCGGGGTGGAGCGGTGGGAGGTACAGGAGAGGAGGTAGAAGTGCTTCCTCGACGATGATTAAATTTCTGCAGTCGGACAGCTCCAGAGCGTCCCGTCATGAACAGGCAACGGGCAACAGGCAACAGGCAATGCAACAGGCTACAGGACGATGAATCCCGATGATATCGTCACTCTATCTTAGTCTTCAGGGTACAGGCTGCGCAGGGACCAGAACCGGGACCAGGACCGGGACCAGGACCGGGACTGAGACGGGGACGGGGACGGGGACCAGGACCAGGCTGGTGGATGACTCTCGGCGCCGGTGCAGGAATAATAGCAATGATAATGTTTGAGAGACGGGAGGCAATTATCATAACAAGGCCGTGCGTAGGCCTTGTTACAAGATGATGAGACGACATATATGTGTTTACGCAAGCTGCATGACACCTACCTAACAGGTACATGGCTACAGTACATGAGTATGACCTTTCTACTACATGTACCGGTGAGTACATGTACAGAGAGGCTAGACTGTTAGGGACTGTTCAGGTCAGGTAGTCTAGACGGCGCCACGCCGCCACCAAAGAAACATTCCCGTCACCGACTCCCGGCTCCCGACCGACTCCCGTCTCTCCGGATGTCTCCGCTTCTCTCTCGTGTCCGTGTCTCGTGGCAGGCCCAGCTGAAGACGCACCCCTACCTCTCTTACCTCTCTTAGTGCTTTTTCTTTTTCTTTTTTCTTTTTTCTTTTTCTTTTTCCCACGTGAGCCTCAATCGCTTCCGGTAGCGAGCGATTAATTGATTAATTGATTTAATATGTACAAACCTGCCTTAGTGCCTTGGGGATTTCATGCATCCTTTCTTGACATCCACTCTTCATATCAAAGATGCATGCATACATACAGCTAGCATGTCTAGTCTACGATGCACAGAGAGAAAACCAAAAAAAAAAAACAAAAATATAATCCAAGAAAATCCTATTACTATGTACCTCCTAGCTGTTTCAACCTTTCCCCGATTCCGGCAACATTCTACAGGAGGAAGTCCGGAGCGTTTTTACCTTCTAGCTCTTTTTTTTTTGGCTTTGCCTCTTACCTCCTAGGTCCTTCCCTTCTTCATCAATCAATCACAGTATTAATTTCCATCAGATCCACACACCACATTACACTACACGCTTCCCACATGGTATTAATACATACACACGAGCACGTTTTTGAAGTAAAACTACTAAGTATAAAAAGATAAAAAGATCTTACCGACACTCTCATCCGTCTGTAGATACCTCAGTACATCTAGGAGGTACATGTATCTACCCAAGGTACCTCCTCTATGTATCTTTCACTCTGCTCTCTAAGAAAAAGAAGAAGAAAAAGAAAAAGAAGTCTGAAGTCTGAAACGAAAACGGAAACTGAAACGGAATCAGAAACGGAATCGGAAACGGAAACTGAAACCTGACCCTTTAGTACATACTAAAAAAGAAAAGAACAGAAAAAGAAGCCAAAAGAATAATAAGATCGGCATGTTCCAATAGCACCAGGAGCCGGAGAGGGAAACAATTCACAATACGGGTACGGGTAACCTACCTACCTACCTACCTACCTACCTACCTCCTTACCTCCTTACCTCCTACGGGTCAGTAAGGTAAGGTTAGGTTATGTACATACACATGTCAAAATCCGCCATGACATCAAAAGAAACGTCGCATCTGCCTGCCAAAAGGATGATGAAACTTGACATGTGTAAAAACCTGAAGGGAACCTACCTACTAGGAGGTACATAGGAGGTACATAGGAGGTAGGAGGTAGGAGGAGGTAGGAGGTAGGAGGAGGAGGTATGTACATGTAGGTAATACAGGTAATGTAGGTAGGTAATGTAGGTAGGTAATGTAGGTAGGTAATGTAGGTAGGTAATGTAGGTAGGTAATGTAGGTAGGTAATGTAGGTAGGTAATGTAGGTACTGTGGTTCAGCATCATCATCATCAATATCATCAAATACATGTATCATCATCATCAATATCATCAATATCATCAATATCATCAAATACATGTATCATCATCATCAATATCATCAATATCATCAAATATCATCATCAAATATCTTGCCATCATGTTTCCCAGCTGATGGGGACCTCTCTTTTTCCTTCAGCAAAGTGTCATGCTGCTCCACTGCTGCCCTGCCTGCTCGTGTCACTTCTGGTACATATTGCGGCTGCCAAGTTGAAGCCTGTGCCTTGCCCTGGCTCTCCACTCCCGTCCTTCTTCTTCTTCTTCTTCAACACTCCAATGACGCCAGGTCATCAACGTGGTCGCTGAAGCTGCTGCCGTGTGCACTACCTCGAGTCCCGGCGGAAATACATCTACGTCGATCGTGTCCCTCATAAGGTAGCGCTTACTCGTCAGGGATCAGGCGCTGATAACTGCCCTCGCCGCCTCCGCTGCTTACCGGCGCCTTCCTGTCGTTGTGCCAGTACTTCGCGCAGGAGAGGGTCATCGCGGTCTCTGTCCACGTGGTGCACACGGACGTGTCTATGAGCCAGTCAGTCGTCGTCGCATATCAACAAAATCTCCCGTTACTGTCATCGAATTCTCACCTTTGCAAATTATCCGGTCTGGGATATCGGTGCTCGCGATCAGGGCAGAATGGGCATATATAGCCGGGGCTGTTGTGCACGAGCCCATGTCGAATCATCTCATTCTTGCGCTTGAATCCTTTACCACCTTCGCTGCGTGGGCATTCTTTCACCGGACAATAATGCGGTCGACTCTGCGAATGCACATTCCTATGCGAACTGCACGTCATCAGCCTACGTGCTCTCACTCGAAATCATCTGCACCTACCTCAATAGATATTGCGTCTGGAAGGGCGGCGCCATGCAGCCGGGATAGTCACATCTGAAGCCCTCCAGAGGAACGACTGTCATCCCGGCTGGGGGAGGTAACATCGGTCTTCGAATTCCTTCCATGGCTATCGGTCCGTCAATGGGCGTCGTATGCGTAGTGCTGTACCCATCGGTGCTAGAGCTCGCATGGCCATGACTTTCTCCCGATGACGAATGCGTGGGCAGTGAGGGCATGGGAGGTGGGAAGATGGGCGTCGTTTCAGCAATGGCGGACGATCGCCGTCTATCTGTGTAGTAGGCCGTCACAGGGTACTGCTTCGGCGATCCATACTGATGGGCCTCGCCAGTTGCACTTGCTGGTGAGCGCGGGTCTGCCTGATAGTATGCGGTGGGAGACGTATGTGCATTGTTCGGGTAGGGCGGAAAGAAGGCCATCATAGGGGAATGCGATGCCGAACTGATGGACTGGCTGTGATGGTGCAGAGTTGGCGGGACTCGAGCATCCTGCTGTGTAGCAGCCTCTGCAAGATCGGTGAGTTGTCCCAATTGGCCAGTCAACTGCCTGAACGAGGGCAAACTCTGTCCAGTTGGTGACGATGCAGGTGCAGCTGCAGCTTCCCTATTTGGTGATGTCGGCTGTACCACAGGCAATGTGTTGACACCTTCCTCAATGGGAATCGCATGTTTTCGCAAAGTTGGCGAGTCTGCAATAGAGTCTGTAGAGGCACCACGTCGAGCTTCATCTCGAGATGGTGAGGTCCTGATTTCGAGAGAAGCCTTGATTTCGCTGTGCCCGGATGGCTTTTCGGGCGGTAATTGCGGCACACTATTACTACTACTTTGCGCAGAGTCAATTCTGGTCCGTTCTACAAGGTGATTGCTTTCTTGTTGTAGCCGCGCTGTTTGAATGCTCGCCTCCATGGCAGCAGCAGCGGTGGCTTTGAGAATATCGTTGCCATGGTCGTTCAGCTTGACATCGAAGCGTGTCTTCTCCCCAGGTGAATCTGGACCCGCTTTGACGATAGGCCTTCCACTAAGTACGGCATGAGGCCTGTCTGACATGGCAGAATCGCAAGTGCCACAGCCGGCGCTGGCGCCAAAATGGAGTGAGGATACGCGCCCCGCGCGACCAACAGCGATTAGAGGCCCAGTCTCTGATAATGCGGTGTCGAACCTGTACGTGAATCGATATCTAAGTCTATGTGGAAGTATCGTCCAGGTCGCCAAACAGAACCCACTGTGAGATGCAGCGTCGAATGAATTCCAGGTAGGAGCGGATTCCAGACAGTGGGAAATGGAATATTGTACAATCACCACAAGATCGGTGTTGCTTTACGCACACACCGGCAAGCGGCAATCCTGAGGCCAACAAGAACGGCAGGAGAGATTCAGTGAGTGATGATGCTTCCTGCGGCAGCGTGGTCCCGTCTGTGTCGTTGCCAGTGTTCAAAAGGCGGTATGGATGGCGGCGCCAACGATGTGTGGTGTTCGAGGTATCCCCCAGGCTTGTCTGCGATTCAGGTCAGCACTGCACATGCTTGTTGCACGACGGAGCGCACGACGGATCCAATAGTGAGGCAGGCTCCACAGTTTGACAACAACGGCGCGATTGCCGTGGCCGATCCGGGGAGTGCATGAAGAAGAGGATGTGGTTCCTGCAACGAGAAAACGTCGGAGCGGGTTGCGAAGGCGGCTGACTGCCGCAGCATCGAATAGACGTCGCTCGAGGACCTTGCGTGGGCATGGATGCGTGGGCCGCTGGCAGGGAGCACCGTGAGGCGTGAGCCTAGTTCTACTAGGCAGTCAATACTTACCAGGAGAGCATATCCCAATTCCAATCCCTCTCTGTTATAGAGCCGCAAGAAGTCCAATGACGTGATGTCTGGTCCCACCCACCACCACGTCGACAGGAATTAAAGGGAGGCGTGGGGTGCAGGTATGTATGTAGTGGTTGATGAGTTGCGTAGGAGGTAGTTCCAGCAATGGTTGGGTGTTGTTGGATTGGGCGTACCTCCTAGGAGGTAAGGCGCTCTCGGCGAATGCAGTGGATCTGGACTGTAGGATCGCCAGCGCCACGAAGCAGCAAGAATCCAGTTCTATAGAAGAGCTCAGCTTCCTCGCACGCACGCCGCGAGACTATGATTGCCGGTCGGGCGGTATAATTGCAGCTGGAGGGAGAGGATGAGGATGAGGATGATGATTGTCGCTGTCGCTGTCGCTGCCGGTGTGCGCGGGTGAGTAAGTGAGTGAGTGAGTGAGTGAGTGAGTGAGTTGGTGAGTTGGTGAGGGTGTATGAGGTGTCAAACTACATGTACATGTAATTGTAGTCGTCCAAATCACAGATGATGACTTCTATTAGGGCAGAACAGGCGGCATAGCAAAAGAGAGAGAGGAGATGGACCCCGGCAGATATCAACATACCTATAGGCTGTAGGCTGTAGGTAGGTATGGGTATATAGTATTTCGTTCTATAGTAGGTACCTATACTACTATAGTACAGTATATATATATATATATATATATATAAGGTAGTTCTCGGGTAGGAGCAATCAATAACAAAAGGCTAGCCTCTAAGGAGCGCTAAAGTAGCTAACTACTACGAATATACCTTAGTAACCTTACCTCTTATTACTTACTATATATAGTACCTTTATTGTTTCTATACCTTATTACCTTACCTTACTATTGCCGTATACAGTACCTTACCTTACCGTTACCTTACCTTACTGTTACTATTACCGTTGCCGTTACCTTACCTTACCGACAACTGTTACTATTACTATTACTATCGCTACTACCGTCGCCTACTCCTACCTCTACCTTACTATCGCTATTGCTTATAGTCTATAGTAATAAGATAGAAGCTAGAATTACTAGAGCTTATACTAAACTATACCTAATAACTTTGCTAACTCTAACTAGCTTACTAATAATACTAAGACTCTTATTGAACTCTCCTTTGTTTGTTTGTTTGTTTGTTTATTCTATTAACGTCCTGTCTGAGTCTATAACTATATAGGACGGGTAGAGCCCTCTAGAGGACTGTAATAGCTAGGTTTCCCCTGAACCTGTACAACCCTATATAACCCTAACCGCCTATATGCATAGCCGCAGGCCTGCATAAGCTGACCTACCCGGATAGCCGGAGTAGCGAGGTTCCGAGAGGAATTTACCTCGGACCTCGGACGGCCTCGTATATAGTGCGCAGGCGCAGCGCAGGCGTATATTAGTCTACTCGTACCCCTTTATTCGGAGGGGTAAGAATTAGTTTGTATACTCTCCTACGCGGTAGGAAAGAGGACTCTATACATCGCTATATACCCCCTCTTACATTTCTAATTCTTCTACCTTTCTAAAGGGTAGTAATCTATAGAGGTCTAATCCAATAGCTCTACGACCAACTCGCAACGTACCCGCTACGCAGGTAGGCCGTATTATAGGTAAAGTAGAGGATAACGAACCCCCTTAGGGAGAAGCGTCAGTCTCTACGGAAACCTAAGGCCGTACCTAACCGCAGGCGGTAACCTAACCTCCGGCGCAACCTTACTAACTAGGAGAGGAAGTCCCTCTACGAGAGACTCCCTCTACCTAGCTTGGACTCGTACCCGAGGCGTAGGCGAGACTTATAGAACTCGAGCAGGCCAATAATAGGCTACGCGAGGAAATAGCTCTTTAGGCCGCCGAGGCGGAGTATTAGCGGCTACTACGATAGTACTCCCAAATAAGCCGCACCCTATCGATACGGGCACTATCCGTATTAGTCGTACTAGAACAGCCGTCTGACTCCGAGGAGGACGACGTAGTTCGTACGAGCGACCTACGAGTCGCCCGCGACTCGTATTCTACCCGTAGCCCTAAGGTTCGTAAACTAAAGGCTTTTAAGGGAGAAACCGATAAAGAGTATCGCGAGTTTATCCGTAGCTTAGAGATCATCTTTCTTAATAGCCCGCGAGAGTATCGTACCGATATAGACAAGGTACTATACGGAATCATATAGCTCGTAGGCGAAGCGTAGGAGACGTAGTATAATGAGTACGACAATAGCAAGCCCCCTAACGGTTATACTTGGAGTAACTTTAAGGAGTAGTTATACAACGTTATCGGTAACTAGTCGAATCGCCTAATCGGGGTAATGATCGACTACGACAAGGCTAAGTAGGGCCCCGAGCAGGGGGTACGCTACTTCGCCGGTTAGCTTAGCTACTTAGAAGCCTAACTCGGTAACTATACCGAAGCGTAGCTAACTCGTTACCTCCTTACTAAGTTGAAGCCGTCGCTTCGCAAGGATATCGTTAAGGGTTATAAGATCCCTACTAAGCGTACCGACCTTATCGCCCTAGCTCGTCGCCTAGAGTAGGCTGACCTTTCCCTTTCCGTCCGTTAGAAGGACGATCATTACGGCCGCCGCGATAACAGCGCGTAGGGCAAACGCAAGCGTACCGAGAGTAACGTACCTAAGCGTCGTAACGACCGTAGCGACCGTAGCAAGAGCCGCAATAGTCGTAGCGGAGGTAATAGTAAAGCATCCTCTAGCTCTACCGTACCTAGGTATAAGAACCTTAAGTATTACTCGTACAAGAAGAAGGGTTATATCGCTTCCGACTCTATCTACCCTAACTATACCGACCGTAAGAAGTCTTCAAATACGGTCCGTAAGGTAACCGTAGCCGACTCGTAGTCGGATCCAAAAAAAGGCAAGGCATCGGAGAAGAGTCGCGATCTCTAGATACTAATCAACTCGAGCACGGCGACGACCTATTGCCTATCTAGGCACACTATACCCGTACGCTCAAGGGAATAGTCGACGCGTATAACAAGCGCGTAGTAGCGACTATGATCTTGGACGACGCCGCCGATATCAACGTAGTGTCTCGCAGTTTCATACTACAGTATAGCCTAGCCCGTCGTCAAAATGCTATCCTTCCCCCGGCTACGTCCTTTATAGGACAGATAGGCTACTACTACGGTGCGTACTACCTACGCATTATACTCGTAGACTCTACGGGCAAGGAACGCACGTCGGGAGGCTTGTTCTACGCCTACGACATACTAGAGCCGAACTTGATCTTAGGTCGCCTATAGAGGCGTAACCAATAGGTAATAGTTAGTAGCGCGACTAATAAGTAGCGCTACGGAGGAGAGTTCTTCAAAGTGTAGTATTAAGACGCCTCGGAGTTCTACAAGAATATATCTAAAGCGTCGTATATCTACGCTATTATAGTACGCAAGACAGAAGTAGGCGTTACGCTACTAGACATCCTAGCGGAGTATCGTAACTTCTAAGACGTATTACTTCCTACGGAAGAATAGCGTAGTAAGCCTATAGACGGCTACGAGCATGCGATTGACCTACGACCCGGTACCGTGCCGCCCTTCCGACTATTGTACTATCAGTCAGGCACTGAACTAGACTACCTTTACAAATATATCGTAAATACTCTAGAGTATAACTGGATCGAGGGTAGCCTATTAGAAGTAGGTGCACTAGTACTATTCGTACCTAAGAAGGACGGAACTCTGCGGCTCTGTATCGACTATCGTAGTCTGAACGATATTACCGTCAAGAATCGATACCCTCTGCCCCTTATAGGCGAGACGCTAGACAGGCTTATAGGAGCCGAATAGTTTACCTGTCTCGACCTTGCGGACGCGTACTATCGCATCCGTATCAAGCCAAACGACCGCTAGAAGACTGCGTTTCGTACGCGCTACGGTCACTTCTAGTACAAGGTTATACCCTTTGGCCTAACCAACGCCCTAGCAACCTTCTAAGCTTATATCAACCGTGCCCTAGGCGGGTTAGTAGATATGATCTACGTCGTCTACCTAGATAACATCCTTATCTACAGCAAGACGCGCGAGTAGTACGTGAAGGACGTACGTACAGTGCTTGAGAGACTTAGGCGCTTCGCACTCTACGCGCAACTAAGGAAGTATAAGTTCTTCCGCAAGGAGGTTGACTACCTTAGGTTTGTCGTAACTACTAGCGGCGTAGCTATAGACCCTAGTAGGGTAGACGCAATCAAGGCGTAGCTAACACCTACTACCTTAACGGAGGTACAATCCTTCCTAGGCTTCGCGAACTTCTATCGTAGGTTCATTTTCGAATACTCGAGAGTAGTAGCTCCGTTAATAGTACTATCCAAAGGAGCCGTCAAAGGGAAGAAGCCTAGGCCTATTAACTAGGGCGTAGCTAAAGAGCATACGTTCTAGGAGATCAAATTGCGGTTCTAGTAAGTACCTCTGTTAAGGCACTACGACCCGGCGTTACGGCTGCGTATCGAAAGCGATACTTCTGCGTTTGTAATTGTAGGCGTACTAAGTCAACTCTTTAGCTCAGAATAGTACCCTATTACCTTCTACTCTCGGAAGATAATACCCGCTAAGTACAACTATAAGATATACGACTCGGAGCTACTAGTAGTAGTAGAGTCGTTCAAGATATAGCGACTATACTACGAAGGCGCTTAGTATACGGTTGAGATGCTTATCGATTACGCGAACCTACGTAGGTTTATAGGCGTAAAGAAGCTTACAGGTAGGCAGGCCAGATAGGCTACATTCCTTGCGGCGTTCGATTTCATAATTACCTACTAAGCCGGCAAGAAGAATCTAGCGGACGCGCCGTCGCGGCGCAGTAACTACGTACAAGAGTCGTAAGAGGTATCTAACCTCCTACCTACCTTGCAGACGAAGCTGTAGTTGTAGGACGGTCGTACGATAGAAGCAGACTATCCGAAGGTAGCTCGTATCCGTATAACCTGCGAGCGTATATACCGTAACTTCCCTAAGTAGCGATAGGTTCAATTCCCTAAGTAGCGACAAACTAGTAATACGTAGTAGAGCTATACGTCGCCTATACGTATTGCAAGAGTAATTGCGTAGGATAACTATCTATACGCCAACGTATTAGACCTGATCCTCGGTTATATACGCGCCCTAGTTCAGTCCGAACCGGAAGCCTACGTAGTATACGAGTAGGCGATAAGCAACTAAGGCATATACGATAAGTATACGGCTCGTAATAGGAACCTGTAGGTCGGAGACGTACTATACGTGCCTAAGGACTACGCACTTAGAACGCAGATTATGCGTATGCACTACGACGACCCGTTAGCTAGGCATTTTGGTAAGGACAAAACGATTGCTTTGATCCGTCGGAAGTATTTCTAGCTAGGCATATCTACCGAGGTATCCGAGTACGTCGTAGAGTGCGACTTATACTAGAAGGCAAAGGCGAGGCGCTATCGACCGTACGGCGAGCTGACTGCGCTACCGATACCTAAGAGGCCGTTCTAGGAACTAACCTAGGACTTTATTACGGACCTTCCGCCTAGCAAGCGAGGCGATAGCGTATATAATGCGATCCTTGTGATCGTCGATAGGTATACGAAGATGGTTACGTTCGTGCCTACTACTAAGAAGTGCACTAGCGTAGACCTCGTCGATATCCTCGTCTATAAGATTGTCCGTCGTTTTGGCTTACCCGCGGGTATAGTAAGCGATCGCGGATCGGTGTTTACGTCGCAGTTCTAGGCCGACTTCTATTATAAAGCGTAGGTTAAACGTAGGCTAAGCACAGCCTTCTACGCTCAAACTAACGGCTAAACGGAACGGATGAATCAAGTAGTAGAGACCTACTTGCGCATCTACTACTTAGAGTAGCAGGACGACTAGGCAGGTATACTTACTTAGGCCGAGTTTACCTGTAATAATAGTAACTATACTATCTTGAAGATATCCCCGTTCAAAGCCTTATATAGTTTTAACCCGGAGCTAGCGACTCGTACGAGAGACGCTCGGGGCGAGCTTTTGGAAAGGGAGGTACCGGCCGTAGCTAATACTATAGAACGGCTGAAAAGGAACTACGAGACCCTAACCGAACGCTAGCAACGCGCAAGCGAAGCGTAGAAGAAGTACTTTGACGAGAAGTACACTCTAATAAGCTTTAACGTCGGAGATATAGTATTGTTGTCTACTAAGAACCTTCGGCTAAAGGTACCTACAGCTACTAAGAAGTTCGCTAATAAGTTCGCTAGACCGTTCAAGGTTATCGACGTTATCGGTAAGTAGGCGTATCGCCTAGTACTCCTAGCTGGATCGCTAATCTACAATATATTCTATATCTTATACCTTGAGCCCTATCGGAGTCGCGTAGGAGAAGCGCATAAGGGCAGCTTACCGCTCGCAGACGAAGAGGGCCTCTACGAGGTAGAGAAGATCTTAAGGACACGCCTAAGGAAAGGCGTAAGGTAGTACTTAGTTCGCTAGCGTAGCTGGCCCGAGGAATTTGATTAGTAGGAACCTAAAGAGTATATAGGCGAATGTACCGCGCTCGACGAGTTCGAGGCGCAGCCGAAGCGCACTAGAAAAGCACGTAAGTAGCTACGTAAGCAGAATAGTGCTTTAGCAAGTTATCCATCGTAATACCTTATACAGTAGGGCTTCTACCGTAATACCTTATATAGTAAGAACCCCGTCGTAATTCTATAGTAGCGAAACAACTTTGATTAATAAATATATAATCGAGCAAAACGCACCAAAGCAGAAAATAGAACACGCGCGCGCGAGGCGCAAGAGAAACGCACCCGCCTATAGAGTCCCCGACTCTAGGGACGACAACGGCGAGGTCTCTTTCCTCCTACGTTTCCGACTACTACTCGTAGCCGGGGCAATAGTAGGCGTAGGCACAGGCGCAGGCGTAGTAGCCGGAACCGGATTAGTACCGAAGACACTAGCGAGCGCGGTGTCGTCTTCGTCGTCGTCGTCGTCGCCGTCGTCGCTATTGTAGTCCTTACCGGACTGATCCGGCTCCTAATCACCCCGTTTAGGGAAGGCCGTAGCTACGGACGCGTCTAGGGCAGCCCTAGACGCGCCGGCTATACGAGCTATCTGCGAGACGCGTAAGCACGCGTAGGTAGAAAGCAAGGGCAAGGGTAAGGAGACTTACTTCGTACTGTAGCTCAAAGATGCCCTACAGGGCACTAGTAGCCTTCGCTACCTCTAACAGCCCCGTAGCGGCGAGTGCGCTACTAGCCGTAGGCGCGGTACTGCTCTCTACGCCCCCTTTCTTGGGTGTGTTATATATACCTACGGACTTCCCCTTGTTCGAAGCGAATACTCGTTTACTCTAGGCGATAGCTTCACCTAGCCGAGTGAGGCGACGCCTTAGTTAGTCCGCGCGAGGGCTAGGAATAGTAGCCTTCGTATAGGCGGCGCGCAAGGAGAGCAGGTACTAAGCTTAACGGATCAAATTAGGGTCCGTTAGACGCTTACACTTATACCGACCCTTAGCGTAGCGAGCATACTTCTTCTTTAGGCCTAGCGCTAGGGCGGCGTTATAGGCTAGGGTAAGAACCCCCGATCCCTTAGCTAGCGAGAAGTTAGATAGCTAAGCGTATAACAAGCGTACGGGTAGCGTAGCACAACTTACTCTTCTATATATACGTAATGTACCGGAGGCAGTACACCCCCCTACCGTTATCGGCGCCGCCGGAGGCGACGTCGCGAGGCGGACGGGTGATCGCTATCCGAGCCGCGGTCTTAGGTAGTATTATACCGAAAAGGGAGTTAGTACGTATATATGTACGTATAGTGTGCGTTCGTACTGCGAGGCGAGAGCGAAGCGGAAAACGGGCGAAGTAAGAAAACTAGAGTGTAGGAGACGAGCAGCAGGCGAGAGAGAAACACTTCTATATTATACTAGCGTTGCTAGGTAATAGAATGTTTGCTAGCCTTGTTTGTTACTGCATACAGCTATGTTTGTTGTTACCGTCGCGTTCTATACTATACGTAGAATGTAGAATGCGGAATGCCCGTAACCCCTAGGATTTCCTACTATAGCGACTGACCTACGGAATGCATACGTGTTACGTACGTCGCTAGGGGCAGCTCTATTAGGGAGAGGAGATAATTGTAATAGCTAGGTTTCCCCTAAACCTATACAACCCTAAATAACCCTAACCGCCTGTATGTATAGCCGCAGGCCTGTATAAGCTAACCTACCCGGATAGCCGGAGTAGCGAGGTTCCGAGAGGAATTTACCTCGGACCTCGGACGGCCTCGTATATAGTACGTAGGCGCAGCGCAGGCGTATATCAGTCCACTCGTACCCCTTTATTCGGAGGGGTAAGAATTAGTTTGTGTACTCTCCTACGCGGTAGGAAAGAGGACTCTATACATCGCTATACACCCCCTCTTACAAGGACCCTACCGGTCTTATTTGGGTTTCCCCGTATCTCTTATCTTCGTCTTTCTCTCTACTAAGGGGAGTGTATCCCGTACCCTAGAAACTAGGGGCTAAACTCTCCTTTAACTATATTGATCTAGACAATCTACTAGCCTAGCTACTCTAACTAATACCTAACTTTAAGTAAGTAATACTAGCTACTAGCTTTAAGTTTCAATAAATACAATAAACCCTTTAGGTATTATAGAAAGCAACTACCTTACTAAATATACTAGACGCTATAGTAGACTAGTAGTCTCTATAATAGCTATACAAGATTATAATCGTTATTTAGCTATAGCCGCCGCTAAAGTAGTTGAACTATTAAAGAAACGTAAGGAATCCAAGGATAGAGGGAGTAGTATACTCGAGAGGCGCAAGTTACCTACGATACGCCGCAAGTTGCCTACGTCTACGCCTACGCCTACGCCTATACCTACGCCTACAATATACGAGTTGCCTATAATACGCAAGCGATTATCTATACTATTTGAGACTATTAAAGCGCAAATAAGACGAGCTAGTTATTAAAAAGGAGAAGGGCCTAGGGTAGGACGGTAAGGTAGGTATAGACGACGTATACGGCGACGGTAATATCAAAGAGAAAGGTGCTATATATAGAAACATAAGGTAAGGGTACATTCGTGATAGTTGGCCACTTTGGCGCTCCGTCCAGCCTCCATCTCCAACGCTGCATGCAAATCCTTCCATCGCTACAGACATGACCAGGCAAGGCAAGGCAAGACAATGCTTTCGCGAGTGACAGGTCGCATATGCCGCCGCATCTGGAAACACTACTCGTTACCTGCATACATCCTGTCCACTCCAACCATCTCTGCGCCACTCCGACTCTCCCTCCGCCCATCGAGGGCCATCCGCCTCATAAGAGAGTACCACGAGAGCCCTTCGGTCAAGAACGAGGATGGCAGCATCCAATGGCCTGCATCGCAATCGCAGATTGATCACGCACGCGACATAATCCTGCAAAGTGCGCAGTCCGGCGGCCGCATTCTGATCGTGCCTGACAACGCCGCCGATGGGCAAGTTTTGGACGCATGCGACCTTTCCAGACCAGCGCTGATGACTATATGTCGACGAGTACATGTACAGACTATCTGCCGGAGCAATCCTGCGTCACACTCTGATGCTGCTGGGAGTCTCGGCCGAGCGTATCCATGTTCATCTCCTTAGCAAGGGTAATACTGTGTACAGCGAGCTGGAGCGACATCGTATGGCTGCCAGCAAGCCCGACTACATCTTTGTTTTAGATCACGGCTCGGCTGCTGGGCCAGCTCTCATCGACGGGGAACATGTTGGTCTGGTAATCCACCACCAATATACCACAGCGACCGTCTCCCCCGATGCTGCCCACGACGAGGTGACAGCCTGTGACTTCCCGCCTGTAGCCCTGTCTGCGCTGCTCACGTATCATATTTGCAAGCCATTGCATCCCGATGTTGCGTCGACATGTGACTGGCTGTGTGTAGTTGGAACGCTTGCATATGTAGGCAGACTACCGAAACGGTTGCAACCTCCGCTCCCAGATTTGTCGACACCGCTCAAGAAGTGCACCAGGGATACTTGGCGCGACGTCGTGGCTCTCGTCAACTCGCCACGACGAACAGCAACATGTGAGCTTGCCCATTGTACATCATCATTGACGCCGAATACTGACCTCGAGAGTAGACGACGTACACTCCGCTTGGGAGGCACTCTCCAGCACGAGCTGGCCCAGTCTTATCACGACGAACGTACACTTACGAGCTGCTCGCCTAGAAGTCAACAAGGAAGTCGAGTATTGCAAACACGCTACACCCCAGTTTTCGGGCGATGGCAAGGTTGCAGTTTTCCGAATCAAAAGCGCCGCCCAGGTCCACCCGATTCTTGCCACTCGATGGGCAGGTCTTCTGCAATCCAATAAGCTTGAAATGGTCATGGTCGCCAACGAAGGCTATCTCGACAACAAGGTCAATTTCAGCTGCCGCGTGCCCAAATGCGCAAGGAACAGAGAGACTCCTGTCAATATCATCGAAAGTCTCAAAGCCTATGCAAGCTTACCTGAGCTCAAAGTTGCTGCCGAAAATGGTGATGCTGCGCAGGAAGGGCCTGATCGAGAAGAAGAGGAAAAAGAAGAAGAAGAAGAAGAAGAAGAAGAAC
>JH792490.1:129961-159233 GCA_000291705.1 Sphaerulina populicola P02.02b
CAACTGGTCAGAGCCGTGGCAGTGGTGGCATTGTGGCGTCGGAAGATTTCGAAGAACTCATGAGGCGAATGCAAGTTGGTGTGAAGGAGGAGGAGGAGGAGGAGGAGGAGGCGAGCAGCAGCAGTAGTAGTCCCAGCGAGACGAAGGAGAGAGGAATCAATGCCACACAGGAAAACGCCCTTTTGACATATTTTCGCAAAATACAGCAGGAAAACGCGCTTTCGACAAATTTTCGCAAAATACAATTTGGTGTGGAGGAGGAGGAGAGAGGAATCAATGCCACACAGGAAAATGCCACACAGGAAAACGCCCTGTCGACATATTTTCGCAAAATAGGCAGTGGTAGTCCCATCAAGACGAAGAACAGAGGAATCAATGCCACACAGGAATTCATCCGTTTGACATATTTTCGCAAAACAAAAACAAAAAGCAAAGGACCACATTTTCGCAAAGTAGAAGGCAAAGAAAGTGGAGATGGAGATGGAGATGGACTCGATGGAGATGGATAGAATACCCGTATACGCGCGCGCGCGCGTACGAAAATTGGCCGACCGTATTGAAAAGTTCGACGATGTTAGTACGTTACGTACGAGATATGCCTCAGGCAAACTTGACCTCCCGCCATTTAGAATATAATGCCCCAAAGAAAGGATGATTGATTGAGTGAA
The DNA here is from genome assembly GCA_000291705.1 of Sphaerulina populicola P02.02b. Classification (NCBI taxonomy): domain Eukaryota; kingdom Fungi; phylum Ascomycota; class Dothideomycetes; order Mycosphaerellales; family Mycosphaerellaceae; genus Sphaerulina; species Sphaerulina populicola. The sequence goes on from JH792490.1 coordinate 130,630, forward strand.
CAAAGGACGACATGACCCTTTTTTTCTTTTTTTTTGATACGCATTACAATGGACTTGACTATGTCCATATTTCTCTCTATCTCTCTGTACACTTTTTTTAGGTGTAGGGGGGGGGGGCACTTGAACTGGTTTTTCTCCCCTCTGATGAATTTCTTATTTTTTTTTTCCCTTCATTCCTTTCATTTCAAATCATTCCTGTTTCTTCTCCGCTGTATTATCATCATCCATTGAAGAATCATCCTGCACATCCTCTCGCTCACGATCTTGCACATGAAAACTAAAATCTATCACTCCGACTAAATTCCTGACGTGTCTGGATTAATCTCTCTCGTTAGCTCCGAAGAAGGAGAAGAAGAAGAAGAAGAAGAAGAAGAAGAAGGTTTCTAACAACAACAAGAACAACAATGAATCCTCGTTCATCGAGAAAAAGTTGAGAACGGAAAAACGAAGAAGAAAAAAAAAAGGAAACAAAAAAAAGAAAAAAAAAGGGTACAAACCCACCTCGTAATCTTCATCACATCATCCCGAATACACTGAGCACAAATCTGAATGACAGCAAAAGCGGCATATTCCGGTTCGACAATATGTCTCAGACTCAAAATATCTCCATCAATCGCCTGCAACTGCTGCACAAACACCATGCTGTGATAGTGCTGCGGCAAGTCCAAGTAGGGCGGTAAAGCCCGGCCGCCCGTCAGACTCGAACTGAGCAGGGAGAGGAGACTGGTCATGTGGTGAGATGTGGCGTTGACTTCGCTGAGCAGTTTGCGGAAATCGCGGGACCAGGCTGAGTCGTTTTTTGCGGAGGATGAGGGTGGAGAAGATGAGGAGGAAGAGGAAGAGGAAGAAGAGGAGGAGAAAATGCGAGAGGCGTAGGCGATCAGGCTGGTGTATTGGAGGACGCGTTGGATGGATTCGATGAGGCTCGTGTATTCGTCATGGGGGAAACGACCTCCGACTCGGAGTTGGAATTTGTTAAAAGCCGAGTTTTGGTGGAGGGTGGTGAGGAGGGTCAAAGTTTTGGTGAAGACGATGTTGCGCGCCTTTTCGAGATGGAAGCCGCGCGTATTTTTGGTGTTTTCGTCGCCGTCGGTTTTTTGCACGCGGGCGCGGACCAGCTCGTGCACAATCGAAGAGAGGTTGGCCAACTATGGATAGGTGAGTGAGGTAGCGGATTGAAAAGGAGTTGGTTTGTAGCAGGTTCTGAAGGAAACAAAGAAGCGCTTCTTCGGTCGTACTCAGTCAGGTACATGTACGTACCATGTAAAGTGCCGCTCCTACATCCTTTCGGAGCTCCGTGGACTCTGATACGGGGTACGGGAATATCGTCCAAAAGTAGGCTGTCGCCAGGCCTGCGCAGACTGTGGCCAGTCGATACGGGGCCAAGAGATATGTTTCGTAGGCGGGCTGACCATTGGACTCGCTGACTGCAATGCCGACTACTCTCGTCTGCAGTTCGTAGCCGATGACGAGGATGGCGGTGACGATCTAATCACGAAAGTTCAGTTTGATATGAATGGCGTTGTGCGCGGAGATGGTGAGCTTACTGAGATGATGCCAGCCACGAGGAGCGTCTTCTGCTTCAGAAGAATGTAGAACGCGAGGAAAATCCACAGCCAAAGGAAGACAATGACGCCTGCGGTCTTCCCGTCGACAATGTACCAGATGATGTACGAGGCGACCATGGCGGCAAAGGTTCCCAGTATTCGCAGGGCAAAGGACCAGGTAGACTGACCTGCTGTCCTCGTCATGGAGATGGGAACCATGATCAACGCCCAGAGAAGACGTTGGCGCAGAAAGAATCTCTGCGAGGCTTCCAGATAGCAAACGATGCCTAGACTCAACGTGGCACAAGCAACACGAAATCCAAACGCGGAATGGTCACTTCTCAGCGCCTGTGGAATCCATCGAATCCCTTCCCCAATTCGTTCCCGTCTGTTCCTCGGCGGGAGATGCTCCGGATCTTTCGATTTGCCAAAGGATTCTCCCAGATCGATCGCCTGGCTCGAACTCAGATCTGCTGTCAGCAGATCCTCGTCATGGTAATCCTGTCGTCCAAAAGCCGCTCGAAGCCATTTCTTGAACGTTTTCACGCCTGGGACAATCAATCGATTCTTGTCCAGCGCGCCGTCCTGTTTCCGTTGGTCAGCATAGAGGACGAGATCCAGAGCTGCCTGGCCTGTTGACCACAACAGATGATGGACGTAGAGACCAAAAAACAGTTGTCTCTGGTTCTCTTCTCGGGCCTGCTCGATGCGAGTGTCCAGGTGCTCGGGTCGAATGAACGTCGAGTCAAAAAAGCCCGGCGGAATATTGATACCGTGCTGCTGACACCACTCCTCGAGGGTTTGCCTCTTGTATCCGTCAAACCGATCGAGCTGCTTGCGAAATCCTTCGGCGAACGCTGGCGTGCCGGGGACTGGTTCGAGGCCAGCACTCTCCTCGTCATTATGCTTCTTTTTCTTCGGTGCTTCCACGAGCTCCAGGGTGAGGAGCACATGTTGGAAGGCGGAGTTCAAACTGGCACTCATAAAGGCAACAGGCTCGTGCAAGCTCTTCATAAGCTGATGCAAATCGTCAATGTGTTTTCGTTGCTTCTTCTGATGGAGGTCGCCGGGTCCGCCACTCTGCCAACCGGACTCTTCAGCTCGGCGCTGCAAGATGTCGAGCACCACACTGAGGCCAAAGACAGGGGTGATGATCAAGCGCATACGCTTCCACATCTCTCTGAGGTCCTTGGGAGATAGTTTCCCGAAGGCAATCTCCCTTTTCGCAAAGTTGAGATCCGTGGGTATCTTCGTATGCAATTCGTACATCTTCTGCAGTGTCTCTTTCAACTTTTTGCCTGGTGCAGTGACGAAGAGTGGCTGTGGTCCGGCCTGGCCATTCGACTTTTTGTGGCCGTTCGTCTTTTCTGGGTCTTGGGTCAGCGCATCCGTGTCCGGTTCCCAGTCTTCCAGGCTCGCGAGATATGCAGCTTGCAGCTTCAATAAGCCGCCGAGACCATTGAGGTAGCCGGTCAGCTCTTTGAATATGACTTTTCTAGACGAGAGGGGGAAAATAAGGAAAGAAACTCCTGTTGCGATCCCGAATCCGGTCAAAAATGCTTTGATCAGGCGTGTTACGAAGCTAGTTGTATAAGTCATGCTGGGGAATTGTGTTCCTGAAGTGAGTGAATGTGAGTGTCTTTTTCTCCCAAGAAAAAAAATGAACAAGCACGATACAGTTACGTACCGTAGGTGAGCGACACGATGAGGAAAATGGAGTAAATGATCACGGGAAATTGAAATTGAGGCAAGGCACTGCGCAGCACGTTTGCCATATATGTCTGGAAGAACAGCCAGACTGCGAGCACTGCTGAAGCACTCGAATTGTATCCTGTCGGCGAAGAACCTGCGGGAGAGGTATTCTGACGTGCTTTGACGGCGCAGTACAATGCGAGGAGGCAGAATGCTGCTCCTACGCATACTGCAAGAACATTGAGTAACCTTCCACTCGTCAGCAGAGTTTCCGCATGCCCCGAGCAAGAAGAGTCCCGCTCAATAGGAGTATGGTATGGGTGCTTCCAGTCTCGACTGCATTGTCGCAATACCTCCTATTAGGCCACTCACATGGTTTGCACAAACATGCCACGGGGCATGATACACATTCCCAGCACAGACATGATGGCTACCAAGTACCCCAGCGTCGAATACTCCCCCGCAACCGCATCGCTCTGATAAAATGCAATAGCAATAGTCGGTGGCAACGATGCCTTGAACATGGTCATAACAGTGACCAGATCCAAGTCAAGCTTCTGCCAAAGCCGCTGGAATATATTCGGCTTCTTCGACGTTGCCGCTGCTGGTGCCGCTGCTGGTGCCGCTGCTGGTGCTGGTGCTGCTGTACCAGATGCAGCATTTTGGTCGACGTCTCCCGCCTCGTCACTCGACGAACTTTCTGTTGTGCCATCGTTCGGTCGAGCATGTTGTTGCTGGGTTGCCATGATGTGCTTCGGAGGCTCCAGAGAATATCGCAAGACAGCTCCGACTGATTCTCACATGGATGGGGGCAGGGTGAGTCACTTTGTAATAATTCGGGGATGAGCGCAAAAGAAAGCATACCTGAAGGTAAAAAGAAAGCATACCTGAAGGTATAAACGTAGGAGGTACCTCAGTACCTCCACCGGACAACGACGCGCGCTACCTCCGGAGAGGATTATGAAACCATCGTCTTTGCCCCTCTGAGTTAGTTTGATGACGGTCGGGCGGCGGGCCGTGGGGTGTACGGTATGTAACGAGTAAACTTCAGTAGTTCCAAGAGTGGAAGAGTAAGACATTTCGTAGACATGGAAGTTCTCGTATATATCATCAATGCAATTGATCACCACCATAGGGCGGTCCCTAGTGCCAAACTCCTTCGGCTCAGAGCGCTTGAAAAAAAGACACCTACTCTCCGAGAAAAGTTGATGATCAGCCCAAAAGTGCTGCAGGTATTTTATTATTACTTGACCGAAGTATTGACCAAAGTAGTATTGAACCGTGAGCGGCTTCACGCACTGCTCTCGGCAGAAAGCCGCACGCCATCAAGTACTACCTCCTATAAGGTCGTCGAAACACAAGGTTAAGCTTATGTTCCTACCAGGTTCATGTAGTCACACCTGGTCCGCCCTTCTTGACCACATATTCTTGCATGAAATCGGGGTTGTTTTCAAATTCTTCCTTCAGCTGTGCATGTGGTCAGTAACATTCTCATGACTCTGCGTTGTGACCGAAACTTACAATGTCCAATCCACCAACCAGCTCGCCATCGCAGTACACCTGTGGAAAGGTTGGCCAGTCGCTGAACTCCTTCAAGCCTTGTCGGACCTCATCGTCCGCCAGAATGTTGAAGAACCCATACCGAATGCCCTTCTCCCTAAGAATGCTAACGGTCTGCCTTGAAAATCCGCATTGAGGCGCAGAAGGAGTGCCCTTCATGAACAACATGACTGGAGCGGCCTTGACTAGCTCGCCCAGCCTCTTATTCAGGTCCTCTGTGCTCTGCTCTCCAGTGACATAACCCTCTGTGCTTTCCGGCGCAGTCTTCTGGTCGCCAGAGCCAGGCTTATACTGTGAGAGCGATCCACCATCCGATGCGCTCGTGCCACCCATGGCTGTGTCATTGTCCTGCTCCTTTCGTGTGACATTCTGCTTGGGAGGCAAGCTTGCGCCGGGCTTGCCATCGCCTGCCACATGCTTCTCGACCGCAGTACGGACCTTGTGCGCATCTGTACCGGTGATTTGCTCGAGCACTTTGCCCTCTTTCTGCAGCACGACGAAAGGCACTTGCGTCACATCGTAGCGCTCGCTAACATCTGACAGCTCTTCTGCGTCCAGACTGATGAACGTTATGCGGGGCGGAGTGGCTGGCTCGTAGGTCGATGCGAGAGTCGTCAGGATGGTCGACATCTGTTTGCAAGGCTCGGCCCATGATGCATGGAAGTAGATGACAGCTAACGTGGTCGCTGGAAGCTCAATAACGGCCTGATCAAAGGCGTGCTCCGAGTCTACGTTGTGCAGCTGCGAGCCCGCTGCCATGGTTGCGAGATGCAAATGGGGTCGAGATGGATATCGTGGCGATGTTGTTGTTGTCGTTGTCGTTGTCGTTGTCGCTGATGGGGTTGACGCTAATGGTTTGTTGCGCTACGCTTCGGGGTTCTGGGTGCAGAAGGAGAATGTCGATGGTGATGTTGAAAACTACATGTACATGTAAATTGTAGGTAGGTGCCTGTATGGGCGGGGATGTGTAATTACATAAGTATTTGTGCTTTCCATTCTGACGTCACACGTGACTTTCCACTCTAATTTCGCGACTAAACTAATCTAATCTGATTGCGACAAGATCGACCTAGACCGAATTAAGCACACAAGTAACGAAAAAAGTCCAAACTCCTCCAAACTCCTCATCTTGCCCTCGAGACAACACACAACTCTCCCTCCGTACCCGAACTGGTATCCCACAAACACGCAACATCCGCCATCATGTCGCTCCCGATCCGCGAGATCAAGCCGAAGAGCGCCAAGACGAAGCGCTACCTGGACAACAAAGGCCCGCAAGTTACGGAAAACCCCAAGACGACGCTGTTCCTCCGCTACACGTCCTGCTCCGAAATCGTGCAACTCGTGCTCAAGGACCTCAACCGTCTCAAGGAGCCGCTTACCGTCAAATTCACCAAAAAGAACGACAAACACCCCTTCGAAGATGCCACCAGCTTCGAGTTCTGGGCCGACAAGAACGACACGAGCTTGATGGTCTATGGGTCGCACAGCAAGAAACGCCCCCATTGCCTAACCCTGATGCGCATGTTCGGCTACAAGCTGCTGGACATGCTCGAGCTGCTCGTTGATCCAGACACCTTTCGCAGTCTGTCGCAATTTAAGAACGCCAAAGCCGCCGTGGGACTGAAGCCACTCCTCTCCTTCTCCGGCAGCGCCTTCGAATCGCCGATTCAGAATGACTATACGCTCGCGAAGTCGCTCTTGCTCGATCTCTTCAAAGGTCCGAACACGGACAAGGTGGATGTGGAAGGCTTAAAATACATGATTCACTTTAGTGTGGATGAGGAAGAACAAGAAGATGTGAAACCACAGATTCACATGCGATCCTACCTGATAAGCTCGAAGAAGGGGCAAAAGTCGAGTCTGCCCAGAATTGCAGTGGAAGAGATGGGTCCCAGGATCGACTTCAGAGTGGGCAGGAGACAGGATGCCGATCCGGACATGTGGAAAGAAGCTATGAAGAAGGCAAAGACTACAGAGGTAAGTGTACAACCCAGACAGCCTGTCAAAGAGCTGCCAGTTCCAATTGCTAATTTCCACAATCAGGCCAAGCCAAAGAAAAACATCGAGACCGACATGATTGGAGACAAGATCGGACGCATTCACACTGGTCGCCAAGATCTCAGCCAGCTGCAAACGAGGAAAATGAAGGGTCTCAAGCGCAGCAGAGACGTCCCCGACGACGACGACGACGACGATGGAGATGTGGCCATGAGCGACGACGAGAACGGAGGTGTGCCTTTAACCACCACAGAGAAGAAGCGGCCGAGAATCGAAGTGTGAGACAGCTTCGAATCGACCCAAAAAAGATATCGTGGCGTGATTCCTGTGTAGTCAAGACTACCTTACTTCCTCCTTTGTCCTCCTTCTTCGCGTTCGAGCGTGGCGTTACGGCTTGTGAAAGGAAACCAAAAAAAAAAGAGTAGAAAGGCAGATCTTGATTCTGTCTGGGGGATGCTTGAGATGCAGCCCGGAGTACCATTTTAATTGCAGTATGTACGAATGAAAAGATTTGTGGACTCACCTACGTTTAGGCGTAGACGCCTGACATTGGTACGTACGATGAAGCTGATGTGATTCTGATTCTTTCGTCTATTGTGGCAGTGAAAAGGAATCTAATTTTGGCCGTCAAGCAGAAGGTTTGTGACATGAGTGTATTTTCTTTTGTACACAGTATCGCAAGATGCTACATAGGTATACTCATTCTGTCTATATCGAGCAGAGCACCGGCGGCATCTAGAAATCAAAACCTTCGCCTCTCAGCTGATCAAGATTCATATCCGGACCAACCATAGATGCCAGGTCTCTACGGTTCATCTGAGTAAAGACCCGCCGTAATGTGTCGTAGAGATTCGTGCTTTGATTCTGTTGCAAGACATGATTGACGGCATGTTCATCCACATCATTGCCAAATCCGTCTTGAAAGATGGCCATGAGCTCTGCAGCTCTCGCCCGGCCGTCTTGTTCCAGCACTCTATGCATGGACAGAGCGCCCAGCAAGTGGCCAGCAGCTTCTTCTAGCACTCCTAGATTGATGCATGAGACTCCAAGATTGTAGCGTGCTCGCACGAAATTGGGGCGCAGTTCTAGAGCACGTGAGTATGCCTCAATAGCCTCTTCCGATCGGTTGCTGTTTGCAAGCGTAGCGCCCAACCGGTTCCACAAAAGGTGTTCTTCTCCTTCTCGCTTCATTGAGCCGTGCTCGTGGCTGTTCAGTGCAGCCGTGAAACAGTCTACAGCTTTGTCGTAGTCTTCGCTGCCGTAGAATAATACGCCAAGTCCGACTTGAACGTCGACGTCCACATCTCCACCTTCCGGATTGAGTTGTGCCGCTTCCAGGAAGTAGTTGGTGACCTTTTCATGAAGTTGGTGACGATCGGTAAACCCCATTTCTTCTTCCACGTCTACCCCTCGGGGCGTGACACCAAGCTGAGGATATTTTGCTGCCACCCATCGTTCCAGTGTTCTGTACGCGAGCGTATCGTACCCTTCATTTGTGTATGATACTGCAAGGCCCATGAGGGCCTCCGTGTTACTCGGGTCCAGCTTAATTGCTTGCTCCAACGCCCGGATCGCGGGCGACTCTTTCTCGTTTTGTGCTTGCGCTTGACCGAGGGCCGCCCACGCTTCCGCGAACTCATTATCCTTTTGCACAGCAGCCTCGAAGGCCAAAGCGGCGATGCTCAAGTTGCCGCCTTCGCGCATGATCTTCATACCCTCTTCGAAAGCATTGGGCACAGCTACGAACAGGTTATTCTGTTCGAACATGTAGGTTCCGGTCGGGGGTCCTGTGCTAAAGTCGCCAAAGTCACGGTACGAGTCGAAATTGTGGTTCATGCCATCGAAGTCCTTCCATTCATCGTACGCATCGCCGAAGTGGTTTCCGAGCTCCTCGTCGGCGAGCATGTTCCTGTGGGAGTTAGCCTCAGCTCTCGCGCCATTCATGATGTTCTCGAAATCGCCCCAGCCCGTTTCCGACCTGCCCCACTAGTGAGCAGGCGAACATGGCAGAGGAAAGACGAAGCACGACCTACCTATCCGCTTGGTTGAGCTCTCTCTCCATGGCTTCGTTCGCCTCTCGATCCAGCTGGTCTAGATCCGCATCTTTGTCTGCTGTAGACAGTTCCTCGAACTGCTTTTCCCAGTCGGTGTCACTCAGCTCCTGCACCCTTCCTTTCCCCTTCCCCTCGTACTGCTGTGGCTGCTGCTGCGATTGTTGATACATCATGGGCGACTGCTGGTACATCATAGGCCGTTGCATGCCGCCTCCGTATATTCCCATCTGCGGCGGCCTGTAGGCTGATTGATATGACATGTTGTTGGGACTTGCCGTCCTTGCAGAAGGCGACAGCTGGCTCTGGCGGAATTGGGCGAAGTCTTGAGGGCTGAAAGCTCCACCTCGTTGCTGTGCGAACTCTTCCGGACTAAAGGCTGGCCCCTTCTGCGCAAACTCGCCGGCCCAGTTCACACCGCCGCCACCGCCACCACCGCCTACTCGCTCGAGATGCTCTGCCTCTCGTCGAAGCTGCTCCATGTGAAAAGCCTCGTTGGGCAGCATCTCGCCCATACGTGGACCTTGCTGAGCAAAGTCCTGGAAGGCGGCATCTTCAGGGAGCTGCTGGCCGCTGCGAAAGCCATTGTGCTGCTGCTGTGGGTTGCGCGACGTGAGGCGGTCACGCTGCAGCGATGTGTCGGCCGCCGTCTGCTTCTGGAATTGGGCGAGCGGGTTGGCGCCCGCGCTGCACTCCGGCCCACCTAGGAACGACATGGTCTGGTGAAGATGAAGATGAAGATGAAGATGCACTTGTCGTGGTGTTCGCTCCTTGTTGGGTGGGTGGGTGCCCGTGTACAGTAGATGGCGGGGATGGGGCGGGGACAGGGAATCGATTTGCTACAAAAGGCAGCGGACACGGCGGCACACTTCTTCAGAGAGTGTCCTGAATAGAGCGAAGACGAGTATAGAGGAGGAAGATAGACTTGCCGACTTGTGTGATTGTGTGCCGTCTGCTATGAGAGGAGTTTGCCGTCCTGAGGTGGTCAGTACCTAGGTAGGTACCTACATGAGGTATATCAGTGGGCCTCGGCTTATTCATCTATCGAAACTCGACGCCACAACACAGCCAACGGAATCATCACATGCAAAGCGGAATCGTTTTTGCTAATTGTACCTGTAGCTGGGCTGTTGTCGGGGGTACAACGCTACACGCTACAACTATACTACCTAGGTATAATATACAGGACTTTGAAGAGCATGCTCTTGCCATTCTTTGTGAAGTCTCGTCTTAATTTCTCCTTGCCATTCGACATGAACGCAGGGCAATTGATTGCTGATCTCTACACCACTGGCCAGTCTCCGGGCTCTCCACCTCCAGGCTGAAGTCTAGAGAGTGTTGCAATAGGCGGTGGCCGACCTACGCGGCGACTCTCTTTTCTGCCTTCGATCATACAACCGACCTTGCTTCATACCGTCGTGTTGCGGTCAGAGTGCGTTTTCGGGGAGTCAGTCGAGAAATCGCATCGCAGCTGTCGGCCATACACCGACTTAGTTTCCAGGAACTGTTTCGCCTTCTCCGCACTCTCTATGTCCACAAAGTCGGCGTGTGCGAAACCACGTGGCTGGCCGCTGCGGCGATCAATGGCGACTCGAACGTCTAGTACGTTCTTGATCTCTCTGAACAAATCTGCGCGCGTTTCATTAGTGAACTTGCATCTTGTGTAAGTGCCGCATTTCCACCGTGGTACTCACCATTCAGATCACGGTCGCTCATCTCGTAAGACATGTTTCCGATGAACAGAGTCTTGCTTGGAGGGTTGCGCCGAGCAAGGGGTGCGTTGCGGCCACGCTCGCCACCTTCTTTACGGACGTGATTGTGGACGACCATGCGTCGGCCCTGGTACACCTTCTGATCCATCGCGCGAATGGCACTCTGTGCAGCTTCTGCGGTCTCGAACTCAAGGAAGCCAAAACCGCGGCTGGCGCCGCTGGGGTCTGTGACAACGCGACTGTGGACAATCTTGCCGAAAGTTCCAAACTCAGCCTCCAATTCTTGTGCATTCACCTCGAAGAAGAGATTGCCAACGTAAACTACCGTCTCCTTTCCTGGTTCATTGGGAAATTGTAGGCGGGTGGAGGAGCGGCCCGAGACCATGCGTGCAACATTCTCTGCAGCGCCGGCCAGAGCATCCTTTGCAGAATCTGCTACATTCTTCACATGTTCCGTCGCCTGGGTGGCGCTCTGGGGCAGCGCACTGTCCGACGCAGCATCTGCGACTTCTGGACTGTCGCTCTGGGGCAGCGCACTGTCCGACGCAGCATCTGCGACTTCTGGACTGTCGCTCTGGGGCAGCGCACTGTCCGACGCAGCATCTGCGACTTCCGGACTGGCGATACTCTTTTCCGTAATCTCCTTCTGCTCCTCAGCACTAGGCTCAACCGTGACAGTTGGCTCGGCTGGGCTCTCCTCTGTCTTCTGTTGCTCCTCCTCTGCGAGCCATTTCTGCGACTGGTGGAACGACCGGGAAAAGAAAGGCTTGCTCGATTCGATGCGTGGTGTCAATGACACAGGTCGCAGGGTCGAGATTTGGCGTGTAGGCTGGTATTGCAGCGCGCGGACGGCGATACGGCGGAGTGCGAACATGATGCAGGTCTTATCAACTCAAGACTCCAAAGCGTATCCACAGGTAGTCGTGGGGTGATGGGGCGGGAAGTTATCTCACAGAGGTGATGATGTTTGTATGAAAGAGGATGATGGTCTACGACGCAAAAGATTCGAGTGGAGAGTCCTTTGAAATTTGGCACGGACTAGCGCCGGAGGAGACATCTATGCCGCTCGCCACGACTTCTCGGATTAGGTACCTCCTATGTACTAGGAGGTACCTACCTCCTAGGTACATACATGTACATGATGTACATGAATACATCATCAACATCATCGTCGTCGTCAAGGACTCTTTCACGCCTTCCATTGAAGTTACGCTTGAGTAGAGATGCACAGATGCGCCTATACAAGCAGTTGAAGGGTTGCCCATGTTATCAGGTTTGGTTGCCGAACGATTGCAGGTTTGAATACATAAAAGATGGACCTAGGACCGAAATACACCATCTATGCGCAGCTATAATATGAATTCTCCTCAATATCGCGAGCATACGAACTTGGAGAGACAGTACAGCCATTGTATCAAGCTAGCGGCTCCACGATGCCACAGCCTGCATAACCTTAGCTAACCACGCCGCCGAACTGACCTCGCTCCATTAACTCGAAGCCTGTAGTCGTATCTCATTGCACTGAAGGACAATTTCCTGTACGAAGAAAGAGCAGGACTAGTTGACACCGTTCGTCTGTGGCTTATTCTGCGCGAGCCGAAGCAAATTGCGCATCAGGACCACAATCGTAACCTTCCCTATGGCTGGCACATAGATTGATGCTTTCTCCTTGATTTCTGGATGGAAATTCTGTAGCAGCACATAGTCAGCAACATTTCAGACACTATACAACCGAGTACTGCAAATCAAGGCTCACCTTTTCGCTCGAGAAGTTGATGCACATAGCCCCATCGCGCACGAGATGTGTAGGGACTTTGAATTTGTCGCCTGGGACACCGCTGATGACAACATCGCTGATGGGCAGACACTGGTCCAGAGTCCAACCTGGCATCTCACGAGTGTCATGCTTCTGCTTCTTCAATCCAGAGCCTCTGCTGAATTGTTGCACACCAGTAACGTCAACGCTATAGACTTCAGCTCCATCATTGGCTAGCAGAGCCGCAAGTGGACGACCGACCACCTCACTGCGATTGATGACCGTGATTCGTCGTCCATGGAGACGCGTTCCGTAGTCGAGAATGTTGTTGTATATTTGCAGATACTCCAGAATCTTGACAATCGCAAGTGGTGTGCACGGCAAGATGGACTTGCGGTTGTTGTCGGGTGGGTCCAGGAACCGAATGTTCTGATACATGTTCGATATGAGTTGTGGTGACAGGCCCTCGACATCCTTGTACAAGCTGACTGTCCATTGCAGAGTTCGATCACGCATCGTGTCGAAGACGGGATAATAGACAATCATACCATCGACCTTTTGATTTTGATTTGCGTATCGAATCTCATCTTCCAGGGCTTCGCGATCGACCTTGCGCAGCGTGAATTCCACACCACTTTACTTTGTCATTAGTGTCAAGATTGCCAATCATAGTTTGGCAGTCTTGCAATGTGTATTCTCACTTTTCTTCGCATGTCTTCCTGGTCCAATTCGCGTACATTTCAGCAGCTGGATCATCGTTGGCGAGAAAGCCGTGTAAGCGCGGAGGCTGCGGCAGAGCCTCGATGCCACTGGCGACTTCTGCGAGCAATTTTTTTGCAATCGCACTCGCGAGCACAACTTTGCACGAAGTGCTGGCAGGCGCGGTTGCCATTGTGAATATGGTGCAATGGGCAAACTATAGAACGATGGCCGTGTCTACCTGTATCAGCGAGTCCGAGTGGAGAATACAAGTGTGTTCTTCCACGTTACCTCCTAGGTTCGAGGTTGTTGGCGGAAAGGGCAGTGGAAGACTGGAACTGGAACTAGCGGGGAGTGGGAGGAAAATTCTGAAGTGAAATTCGCGCTCATCGCACCACACACGCTACGCTACCTCCTACCTCCTAGGTCCAGCTTTTACATGGTCAGCAAGCATGGAGCTCAACTCATTGTAGACGAACAACCAGTTGCATGACTACCTAAGGTAGGTAGGTACCTATAAGGTATGTGTCAGTGTGTGGGAGCACCGCGAGGATGAAGGGGCCTCCCGTTCCTCTCGCAGCCTACTGTACCTCCTCCCTCCTACTGTAGACCCGCGATCCTTGAGAGTCGCGTGTGGGTTGCCGACGTGGCCATGGCTGTTCGTGATTGGTAGGTGGACGAACGGCACTCCGGACACTGGAAGCACCGCTCCGTCCCGGGCCGCACCCGCACCACACAGCAAGTCCAAGAGGCTGCCAGAGAGACGAATCACCTTCCACGTCGCCCACTACAATGGCGCAAGTCCCATCTGCCCTTGATCACAGGTCGATGGTCAACTGGCACCTGTGGCTAATCTCAGCGAGCATCGGACATTAGCTTGAACATGATGCTACAGAACACGGTGCTGGCTTCCTCACTCTTCTCACCGGGTTTCAATGGAGAGCGAGATCTTGTAGCTGGCTCATGTTTGACCAGGCGTCGGGTCGAGCCACGCTCGAAGAGCGACCGCCTGACATGAAAACAGGAAGTAAGGAATTGAAGCCCTACACGAGAAACTGAGCGAACTAAGGTTCCACAAGGACCGACAAGGCTGGTCAGACAGGGGGATCACGACGTTGATATCTATGGCTACGTACTAGTCATGTGAACAATGGATCGATCATGCTCTCCTTCCTTTCGAATTGCTTTGGCACTGCTTCAGGTAGTGAACACTAACTATCGTGCCTTACCGGGCTTCGCGTAACTCGCCCTCGATATTGTGCCCAATGCTTACAAAAGCAGTAAAAGCAATGACCTCCAAGCGCGAAAGCATTAATACCTACCTACAATCACAAACCAGAAGGTCTCACTGCTGCAAGACATCGTCCATATCGTCGTTCGGTTCGTCAATTTCTTTGGCTGGGACCGGTCGACCCGCATATGCAAGCAAGAGATCAAACATCTTCATGCGGCAATTTACCATAGTTACAGCGGTCAATATGGCCATGCCGATTTTCACGACAACATTGGCTTTCAGTACTTGTGCACTTACCGGACCACTGCTCTCTTCGAGCCGCATCTTCGGCACACGAAGTATGCCCCTAGAACGATTTCCGCAAGTACCAGGCAATGCGTCACTGGCGTATAGGTCTACCACATACATCGACATTGCAAAGGCGTCTGCGTTGATCGAGCGAGTGGTACAGCACGTAATTTCTTCTAGTTTGTTCTGGGAGGATTAGGAAGGCCACGTGTCATACAATGAGGTTTCCTGAACAGGAAGCCTAGTTGTACATGTGCACCAACGTCGTGTATCCGGCTGGAGCCAAGATTCACAGGCACTAGAGTAGGTAGTATGGGTATAGCTGTGTGACTGGCAATTCCAATTCCATACTGACTATATTGGTGAGAGCGCATATTCCCGGGAGCCTGATGGCGAGGAGCCTCATGCGATATTCGCCAAGACCACGCAAGGGCTATCGGCGGCCGGTGCACACGACGTGAGGCGTGCAGTCGATGGATAACTTGGTCGTCGATATCGATATTTGCTATGCTTCTGTGGAGCTGGCAGAACGGCAAAGTGCAAGACTTCGCAGTAATGGTTGCTGTCTGAGCCTAGAAGGGCTTCTTGAGCTCTAGGATACCTAAGATTGCGTTCGTGGCGAACGACTTCTTCGAGGGCAAAGCGCTCACGCTGTCCCAGCCGAGACCAGAACCACCTACTTTGCAAGGTTCATTTTGCATGACTGTTCGGACCACTAGGACCAATAATCACAGAACATTCTCGATGCATTAGCAAAAACCATGCGACCTGGAGATCAGCTTATTGTAATGAGGTTGTCGTTCCATGCGCCGAAGAGCTTCCGCGTGAGCAGACTTCAGTACCTCCTAGGTCAGACAGAGTCGATTACGGAGGCGAGCGGCCGAAGCTGACAATGCTCTCTCTCTCTCTCTCTCTCCCTCTTTTTTCTTGCACGCTGCGAGCAAGACCTAGGTACTCATGCCCATGGAGCTCAACGGCCGCGAAAGAACCGTGAGCATATCCTCCGATCTGTGTCAGTCTAAAGTTCCGCCTCCAGAAGATGTACCGTTCGTCTAAGGGCGAGCTGTCTGTTGAAGCCGAGGATTAACAGCGAGAGGAACGATGGTTGGCGCTTCAGTCATCGCGGTCAGAACATAAGCTTCTGCGCCAAGCATTAGAGATGACCCATTCCATTCTCCCTGACGTGGCCTTCGCACATGTGCAATTGTACATAACTGGCTCTGGTCCTGTTCTGATGTCAGTTGTAGTAGGAGCCTAGGAGGTAGGACTAGTGCTGTGATGTGTGAGCGACAGATTCTTTTTGAGCCGGGACATGTCACACCTTCGCTAGGTACGTGTACCCATGTATGGCTACCTCCACCGATACTGTACCAACATGTCACTCACTTCTACATACCCCATCCTGCGCATCCGCGCCTCCCTAAACGCTGCACGCCGTCGTTTATGTCTTGTAATCTGGGAATACTGCGGGACTTTGGCCGGAACCCTGCCTGAGAGACCTGGTTCGGCTGCGCATGGAACGAGCTGCTGGTACAGTACCTAGGTACTGTATGTAGGAGGTATAGGTAAGTACCTGTAGTGATGTGCTGTACCTATGTACTAGTGCTTCGAAGAGCTGTCCAAGGGCTCATTGTTGCCATTCGATAGCTAGTCCTACCAGTCATTGTACGGTGCCGGGTGGGAGTGGCATCTAATGGCCGTCGCGGTGTTTCGCGGTGGGGGTGGGGGACGGTATCAGGCGAAGCGCAGGAGGTAGAAGGTGCCCGGCAAGGGGACGAGCTGTACTGTACCGTGGCTGCAAGCTGATGTGGCGTTTCACAATAATGCCATTATGCCACACGCTGTCACGCACAGACTTCCGCTGCAATCTGTTCCCCTTGCGGACTAGAATTGTAAAACCCTCCCCCCCTCACCCGAGTATTTGCTCCCCTGCCGAAAGTGCCTGACCGGGACCCACACTTACTGTCACTCCAAAGAAGATACCAATACTCGGGATCGTAGTCTTCGCCTTCGCCTAAGGTAGCGGTCATTTCTCGCGTAGGCCTCTGGTAGCCTGCCTGCCTGCTCATTGTTGCTGTCGAAAAGAAAGTGAAACTTCTCGAAACGACCTCACACCCACCACCGCCCTCTGGTCGACGTCAACCATGGGCAAGCGGTCACTGCGGGCATAGCGGCCAACCCGTCCGTTTGGCACCAGCGTCGAACAACACATTACACGGAGTCCCGAGCGCAGCGGTACAATGGCCGAGGAGCAGCAGCAGCCGCTCGCTCCCCCAGCCGTGGCCGCGCTGAGGGAGGATGGGTCAAGAGGCGGCGTAAACGCCAAGGGCATAATGTCGAGGACAATTAGTATGGACATTCGAGAGGAACGCGAAGACCTGAAGAAGGCTGCCGAGCAGTCTCTGAACGCCATACTCGAACTGGATCTCGACGGCAGGGTGCGATGGGTGAGCCCGTCCTGGCAGGAAGTCACCGGCAGTGCTGCCAGCACAATCATTGGCAAGCTGGTCTCTGAAGTGGTGGTTGACGATCCGAGCGTGTTCGCGGTTTGCGTGGAAGCTATGCGCAAGGACGATTCCAAGAGCCACTTCATTCGGTTCACCGTGCACGCATCGCCTTCAGCGGCCGGTGAAGATGTTCCATCTGGCGATGAGAAGACTCCAGTGGAGCCAAGAGCCGGCCTCGACTCCATGCCAGGCACCCAAAAGGACATCTCGGAAGAACATGAGGAAACTATCGAGCTCGAGGCACAAGGAATTATGGTCTATGACAGAACGACTGGCGAGGAGAGTCACACAATGTGGATGGTCAAGCCAGCCGTTTCACGAGAAGTCACCATAGACTTACCTCAGGTGCTGGTCGATTCACTCGGGATCGGGGCTGAGATGCTGGCCAACTACCTTACTCTGCTGGCGGATGTAGGTGTGCACGACCCTGCCAATCATCCGCCGCCATTGCCTGTGTTGTGCAGAATCTGTGAGCGTCAAATCACTCCTTGGTGGTTTGAGAAGCATACCGAGCTGTGCTCGCAAGAGCATCGCGCGGAAATGGAGGTTCAGATGGCGCAAGAGTCACTCAACGAACAGCGATCAGCCATCGTGAAGGTCCTTGACGCAATGGAAGCTCAGAGTCGACTAGCGCAACCGATCGGACTGGAACCCACCTCGCCATCTGCTCCTCCAAAAGCTGAGTACAAAGGCTTACCCATTGGACACAGCTCTTCGCCCTCCTCGGGGCCATCTTCGGGGCGTGCCTCCCCTGCACAGGTCGGGCGCTCTCGGGAGTCATCTGCCAGTGGACTCAGTCACCATCGGGCGAGATCTTTTGCTGTTCGACGACCTTTGGCTCGTATTGTGGAGCTGGTGCTTGATATCTGTGACACTGCGATGGAGATTAGTACACCAGCCATCAAGGACACCAAAGGCTATGCTACTGGAGAATTCCGCACGCAATCTCCGCAGTCAGAGAGCCGTATACAACAAGTCTTGCAGACACCCTCACCAAGCGCCGGTCTCTCCGACCATGAACAAGGATTGGCTTTGCTATGCGACGATACCCACCGATTGGCAAGAGCCAAGGTAGAAGCGGTATTCCGGCATCGGCGCATCCTGGAGTATTCCGAACGTATTCGAGTGGAGTACGATATCCTGGTGCAGGAGTGCGTCGAGGCTGCGCTACAGAAGGCGGCACGAGTTGCTGCTGGCGAGCTCAGCGATTCAAGTAGCAGTGAAGGCGAAAATGGCAATGCCTCGGAACCAGAGCGGGGCATGGGGTCATCGTTTGAGATGGTTGGCGATGCTCTAGACCACTCAATGGCAGATGAGATGTTCAGCATGAGTTCGTACAAAGCCACTGCAGGTCACTCTGCCATGGCCATGGCACTACGAAACTCTTCGGATGACGCTCTTAGGCGCCGGGCATCATCCTTGAATTCGTCTCGCGCAAGCAGCCCACGCGCAGGAGCAACGACGCCGAGATCTTCATACGCTGGTCCTACAGATCCTTTTCCCATGCACAAACGCGGCTCCGTTGCATTGGAAAGTGATACAGGGGGAGATAGCGACAGCAGTATGCGATCATCAGTCGCTAGTGGTAGCCATAGGCGTACGCAGTCACCAAGCGCTGAGCTCAGTCTGAGCCGTGTGGCGAGCACGCGATCTCGCGACCGTAAGCGTCACAGTCTGATATTGCCGAGCTTGCAAAATGCTGGCGGTCATTCCCCAGCACGAGCACCGCCGCCGCCCTCCTCTCCACTCCGTATGGCGAAGCCGAGACTGCCCAGCGGAGCGGACAGCTTGCCATCGCCAATCACTTCGCCGGTTCTTGCGCACAGCGAGTTCAACTCCCCTGTCATCAGAGCACATCATCATCATCATCACCACAGACGCCAGTCTTCAGCAGCAATGTCCGAGTCCTTTGGTCGTCCTGCATCTCCTCGGCTTAGTGCTGTGATGTCAAATCCGCAACCTCGTGCCATACAGACTTCTATCAAAGACTTTGAAATCATCAAGCCGATCAGCAAAGGCGCATTCGGTAGCGTGTACTTATCGAAGAAGAAGTCAACTGGCGACTACTTCGCGATCAAGGTCCTCAAGAAGGCGGACATGGTAGCCAAGAATCAAGTCACCAACGTGAAGGCGGAACGTGCAATCATGATGTGGCAAGGTGAAAGTGACTTTGTGGCCAAGCTCTACTGGACATTTTCAAGCAAAGACTACCTCTACCTAGTGATGGAGTATCTCAACGGCGGCGATTGCGCTTCTCTCATCAAAGTACTCGGAGCTTTACCAGAGGATTGGACGAAGAAATACATTGGCGAAGTTGTCCTCTGTGTCCAACACTTGCACAGCCGGCAGATAGTGCATCGAGATTTGAAACCGGACAATCTCCTCATCGATGCGAAAGGTCATCTGAAGCTAACCGACTTTGGTCTCTCTCGCATGGGACTCATTGGACGACAGAAACGTGCCATCAACGCGAAGCCGGGAGATGCACCACCAGATCTGCTCAAGGCAGGTCCATTCCGTCGTGCGCCTTCCGTCACCTCGTCGCGCTCAACTTCACTCGACTATCAAGGTGCCCAGCACTCACCAGTGCAAACACCAGCGACGACGCCAGCCATCTGCCATGATCACAATCAACCGTCATACTTCAGTCTCTATCGTGAAGGCTCTCGAGAGCCCTCGCGCCGCACGTCGGGCCAGCGTAGCGACAGCGGCGACAGCGAGGCGTTGTCTGCAATGTTCCGGAGGTTTTCTGTGGCAGATGGGCGTACACCAATCGAGGAAGAGACTGCGAGTGATGAGGGAGGAAGCGAGTCGCCGGATCCGTATGCGCTGCAACCCGTTGCGAGCAACTCCAGCTCGAGCATGCCGAGGAACGACACGCCTCCACACCAGCCGCCATCAACGCAGATGCCACCGCCTATGATGGCTTTATTTGATCCGGAAGATAGCGATCGAAGATTCGTTGGCACTCCTGATTACCTTGCGCCCGAAACTATCAGTGGTGCTGGTCAAGACGAGATGAGCGATTGGTGGTCCCTAGGATGTATCTTGTTCGAGTGCCTATATGGCAGGCCACCGTTCAACGCGGACACGCCCGAGGAGGTATTTCAGAACATTCTGACGCGCAACATCCGCTGGCCTCCTGAGGACGAGGACGATCCAGTATCGGAGAACGCGAAGGACCTCATGAACAAGTTGATGTGTGTTGATCCCAAAGAGCGTCTGGGGTCTAACAAGGACGAGAAGTACGCGAGCGGTGGCGACGAGATCAAAGCTCATCCATGGTTCGCTGAGATCCATTGGGATACTCTTCGCGAGGATGAAGCCTCTTTCATCCCCATGAGCGAGAATCCTGAGGACACGGAGTACTTTGACGCGCGAGGCGCCACAATGCAGAACTTTGCAGCCGAGTTCGAGGATCAGGCAACATCACCATCCCAAACACCGGGTGCGGACTATCCGGATCGACCGCATGACGCGTTGTCAAGAGTCAGAAACCAAGTCAACTCCGCGAAGCGCAACCTGATGCCCTTACACATACCACCACACGTACGAGATGCGCGCTCCAGGAGACTCAGCGAACCAGTTGTCCAAGACGATTTTGGCAATTTTCAATTCAAGAACCTGCCAGTTCTCGAGAAAGCCAATAAGGACGTGATACAGAAATTGCGCGCAGACGCCATGCAGGCTCAGGCAAAGACCGCCAGTGCTGCTCCTTCCACCAACTCGTCAGCTGTAGTCTCGCCGTCTCCTGGCCCCGGGTTGGATTCTAGTCCTATCGCTCCTGCGCCTCTCAAACGAACACTGTCTGCCAACAAAAACGCGCATCGACCGAATAGCACATCGGCACTCAATCAGGCCAACCCATCGCCCAGCCGCGGATCACAACCATCCTCGCCCCTTCTCGTGTCATTCTCTGCAGGCCATACTCAAGAACGACGCAAAACTTCGAGTGGTTCTTCAAGCTTGTCGCAACAGGCTGGCCCTTCACTGCAGCCAGGCCATGTGCTTGACCAGGCTCCACGATTACCTGTCACATTCAAGGCTAACTCATCGGCGCCTTCGCCAATCAAGGGGGGCAAGACGAACTCCGTTCACCTGCCGATGCAGCATGATCGCGCAACACTGGGTCACAGACATCCAAGTATCTCATCACCACGGCCGAGGTCCCACACGCTAGGCTCACAGGACCAGGACGGTAGTCTTGTGCCAGAGATTTTACCAGCTCACCACCACAAACGGAGAAGTGGCGTCTTCGATGTATCTCCGTCATCGTCTGATAACGAAGAAACTCGAGCAAAGGCGTTACTCCGCGTCCAGCGCCGGAGGCAGAGCTCACGTCGGCTTTCACAAATCAGCCTTGCAGATGGCCCATCGTTCCGTACTCTGGACGTACTTGTTTGCGAGGATCACCCAGTGTCAAGACTAGTCATGGAGCGCCTGTTGGAGAAATTGCGTTGTCGTACTATTGCAGTGACGAACGGCTCCGAAGCCATGCGATATGCCATGAGCGAAGTCAAGTTTGATATCATCATGATGGAGTATAAGCTTCCACAGGTCAACGGAGCGGACGTGGCTCGCATGATCCGCGATACCAAGAACGCAAACTCACACACCCCCATCGTCGCTGTCACAGGCTACCTTAAAGAGCTCCATGCACCGCATTCGTTCGATGCTCTGGTGGAGAAGCCACCCACGAAGGAGAAGCTGGAAGAGGTTATGGGTAGATTGTGTCAATGGAAGACGCCGCCCGAAGGCTGGAAGCCCAGTGCACCCCAAGCAATTCCGCCTAGCATCAAGCGCCATGAGGCTCTGCCGAGCGACAACAGCCCCACAACTACAGCTTCCTCTGGGTTCACCGGGTTTAATAGCATTTTCAGCGGAACGCGAGAGAACTCGATCGGATCTAGCTCTTTGGGGGAACCGGACGACCTTCCCAGCATTCCACTCATAATATCGCGCCAACCGACCACTGAACTAGACCAGAGTGAGTTGGAACGTAATTTTGGCGGACTTGGCATATCCCACGGCATTAGAGTGGATGATCAACATAGGCGGCTTTCAACAGCCAATGCAGACCATCAAATGTCGCCGCCTGCCGCGCTCGAAAGTGCAGATGCGCCTGCTCCTCGCAAGTCCCCTTCGTACGAAGCTATAGCTGCCAAGCGAAAATCCTTGGAAAAAGTACGACACGAATCTGCAGCTGAAAGTGGTGATGATGAAGATGAAGAGCTTGGAAATGTACAGATTCGCCAGCGATCTCCCAAACGGAATGTCAAGCGCACATCGAAGCTCGGCACAGAGATGATGCGTACAAATAGCCAAGGCAGTGTGGTCTCGGCTGACGACCACCCCTTGTCTACTAGTTCTCCCTCGACAGTTCTCGAGAAGACTATCGTGGAAGAGCCATCAGCGTCTCTGACACCTCCCTTTGTGTTCTCGCCCAGGCCAGGAGACCACGTTGAGACGATCGATATGGCTGCTGTCGACGCTCAGTCGAATCCATGACGTGTACACGAATTGGATCCGAACACTACATGTACTGCCGACGCCACTACAGCCGCCGTGACGTGTTCCACCGACATGGACTGAGAGATTCAGATCACGAGACAAAGTGCTTGACATATGCACCTTGTCCATTTCCTATGTTCTGTATTGATTCACGACCATATTTTTCCGCACATTTTTCAGCGAAGGCGCTAGCTAGCAAGGTGTTGGAGGCGTTATCTTGTTCGAAATTGACAGGCAATCAGAGTGCATTCTTTATTTTTTTTTCCTTCTAGCTTGTGTCGGCCACAAATTGACAATGGTCTTAGCAACAGGGTGCATTTGAAACAAAAATTGACGGGCTATGCAGAGCGCAAAAAGCTGAAGATCAAGCAAGTAGAAGTATATATCAGGCAACCAGAATACTGTACCACACAAGACCTAGTAGTCTCCTCTATGGACTTGCCACAGATCTGTGCGGAGTCGTTTTTTCCAATAAACTCGAATCACTTTGCTCCACACATTTAGGGGCGAGCGGATCAGGTACTGTGACAAGCTGCCACATTCTGGCGACTGTTCTCCGTGATAAACACCACTGGGCACGTCTCGGCTCGCGATAATTGTATTTTGATATATACTATCGGTTGGCTTCCAAGTGGTTCTCACAGGCACTTCCGGCCTTGAGTACCACGTTAAACACTCGACGATGTTATCGATCCATCGGGTGATGCCTGAACGAGGCCCATGGTGTCTCGTCCTGTTACGTGTCTGTCATCGCAATCCCTGCCCAATTCCGCCAGCCAACTCC
This sequence comes from Sphaerulina populicola P02.02b, assembly GCA_000291705.1. NCBI lineage: Eukaryota > Fungi > Ascomycota > Dothideomycetes > Mycosphaerellales > Mycosphaerellaceae > Sphaerulina > Sphaerulina populicola. Next base: position 153,972 of record JH792490.1, read on the forward strand.
ACGCTAATGAGATGCAACTGCAATCTGAACCACCCAACACAAAAGTCATGAGGCATCCTCACGAGAAATCCCGCAACTTCGAGATCTCATCTAAAACAGCCTGAAGCTCATCGTCGCTAATTTTCCCCTCGAGCGAAGGAATGAGTGTGCGAGCTTCTTCAGCCGAGTCACAGCATAGCGTGGCTATTTGCATACAGTATTAGCACTCATTGGTTCTAGATCCTCGTCTTGTCCTCCACAAAGGATGAAGACATGCACAGACTCACCTAATTGCGCCCTCTCAAACTCCACAATACCATAGCCTCTCGCAGTCAAGCCACTACTGATCTGATTGACCTGTGTGACGGCGTTCGCGTCCTTGAAGCGGCTGAAGGTTTTGCAGTACTCTTTGGTTTTGTAGTAAATTTCGGTGGTGTTGCGAAAGTCGGCAACCTCTGCGATTCTTTCGAGCATCATGGTGACTTCGGCGGGTGATAGTGCTTGTTCGTGGGTCATATTGCCGAGTTTGAGACGCGCGGTGGCTTCTTCGTCGCCGGTTGGCGCAGGGCGGCGTCGCGAAGTTTGGACGGGCGCGGTTGGGCCTGCCATGGTGAACTTTTCGTGGTGGTGCTGGTGGGTTTTCTTTCGATTGGATGCAGCGTTAACGATGTTGAGGTTGTGAACAGACGTGAGTGTGGGTGAGATCGGTGGTGCGTAGAGGTACAGGTAGATGCAGATGCTGTTCCCCAAATATGAACTGTGTCAGTTGGAGAGAGAGTCCCGTAGTTAGTGAGGACACGGCTCTTGCCGCCGCCGCCGCCGCCGCCGCCGCCCCCGGTAGTCTCCAGCACAGGGTAGTGGGCCTACCTTACTGCCAACGACCTCTAGAACTACCTGTACCTTACACCTACTCGCCCGCCTGCGCTCCCAGGCACCGAGACAAAACGAAGTCGTCGACCGACACCCCTCCCCATACTCCGCTTCTCCGCTCCCCGTCGCTTCAGATCCACCGCCAACCCCCCCTTCCTCCGCTTGCGAGAACGGACCGATCGCACAACTTCGCTCCACCACCCACCCTCCCGTCACTGGTATACACACTTTCGACAAACCTCCTCTCTCTCACGCAGCCAGCGTCACATCGAGCTAGAGCCGATACTTCCAGCGCCAGTATCGCAGTGTGCGTACTGTGCACAGGACTGCGCACACCATCCGCTCTACCCAGCGCCGCCTAGCGCGCAGGCATGGCGGTGTCTTTAGGACAAGACAGCGACCGGCCGCCGGGCAAGCAGCAACAGCAGCAACAGCAGCAGCAGCAGACCTTCCACGATGATAGCCCTTCCACATCCACGCAGCATGCATCCCCTCCCGCCAACGCCAACGCCAACGGCCAAACCGATATTGCTCTGCGCCCCCACGAGCAGCACGGGCTCGTGGGACTATCCTCCGCTGCACAGGACCGGTCGCGGCCGTCCCTGGACCGACCGCACGATCATGGCAGCAAGGAACGCTCCAAGTCGGGAGGAAGGAGGCCTAGTGGACACCATCAGCGCACGTGCGGCAAGTGTCAGAGAGCCTTGACCGGCCAGTTTGTGCGGGCTTTGGGAGATACATATCACTTGGAATGCTTTACATGTCATGTAGGTTCCGCTAAGCTAACAATCGTAGGAAGCATGCAACCAGGGGCTGATATTTGCGCAGGACTGCGGCAAAATCGTCGCCTCCAAATTCTTCCCTGTGCCAGATCAGCCACCGAATCAATACCCCTTGTGCGAAACCGATTACTTCAAAAGACTTGATCTGTTGTGCTATGCGTGTGGGGGGGCTTTACGAGGCTCGTACATCACTGCGTTAGAGCGCAAGTACCACATTGAGCACTTCACCTGCTCCGTGTGCCCCACTGTTTTTGGCGCACAGGACTCCTACTATGAGCACGAGGGCAATGTGTATTGTCACTTCCACTACTCGACTAAGTTTGCGCAAAAGTGTAACGGGTGCCAGACCGCCATTCTTAAGCAGTTTGTGGAGATTTTCCGAAACGGAGTGAATCAGCACTGGCACCCAGAGTGCTACATGATCCACAAATACTGGAATGTTCGATTGCATGCACCTCCCCCTAAGGGCTCCGAGGAAGAATTCGCGTTGGAACGGCAGAGGCAGATACAGGCTGGCATAGAGGTCGATGCAAGCGCTGATCAGAGGCGAACAGTACGGACAGAGGAAGAGGCTGTGGAATACAAGGTGCACTGGATATGGCATACGTTGTCGACCTTCGAGGAGCGATCTGCGACTCGCATTTCGGACATGTTGCTGCACGTGAGCAACGGCGCATACATGGACGGAGTGGTTGCAGCGAAGAAATTCATCACTCATGTCGACCTTTTATTTGGTGCAGCAGACGATCTGGACCGCAGGCTTCAGGTACGACCGTCGAACGGACCAGACAAGACGGTTCGCACATTTGACGCTATTGTGCATCCTGGACTCAGCTACAGCAGAGAAGCCAAGCTGCTATGTAAGAAAGTGGTAGCCTTTTTCCAACTACTGGCAGAGAACCAGGACAACGGTGTTCGCAGACTTGGCGTCACGCAGGAACTACTGTCACTCGTGACTGGCCTGGCGCACTATCTCAAGCTCATGATTCGAATATGCCTTTCGGGTGCTCTAAAGCTCGAGCGAGAAACGTCAAGCGCGCAAGGCTTGGAAGGATTTCTGGAAGATATCAGCAAGCTCGACGAGCAACTTGAAATAGAGGGCCAACGAGACTCCAGAGCTGATGCTGAAGCCTATGTCGACAAAAGCGCCGACACTTGCGTGGTCTGCAATAAAGCCGTGGAGGATAAGTGCTTCCGCAAAAGGAATCAGGTCATACACACGCAATGCCTGAACTGCGCCAAATGCGGCAAGGATTTCAGCGATGATCCTAGCAGTGCACGATGGAGCGACCAAGCTGGAAGAGCGTGGTGCGAACTACACGCACCTGCTGATGCCGAAGCGGGCGGATTCGAGACCGTGTCACGATTACAACAATATGTTCACCTACTCCGGGTCGCCCACGCCAGACTTCTTGCCACGTTGAGAACGGGCGGGGCTCTACCGCATACCAGCGACGACCCCAATTTGCTAGGCTACGATTCAAGCGAAGGTCATGCTGCCTCGGGCGAGGCACAGCCACCTCTATTACGCTCCAACACACGATCAAGATCATATGCTGGAAGGTCGCCAGGTCAGAGAAACCAAGGCGAGCAAAGCTATGAAGATACGATGGGTGACATACGACGTCTGCGTAGTACCAGGATGGACAAGCACCTTTCGAATGCTACGAAGAAGGCTCGCACATCGCGCATCATTGATGGACCGGAGGGCATGCGTCCAGGGTCGGCAGATGGTGCAGATCGCAATCGCAGAAAAAGCACTTTCCAAATCGTCGAAGACCGAGCTGCGCATGGTGATTCTGTTTCTCAGCTCACATTTGGCAAGCAGGATGCAATGACTTTGGACGACATACCAAGAATTGTGCAGGCACAACAGACGAGGGAGCAAAGGCCGAATGCTTCGAGATTTGCCCGACAGCCCATGATTCCCCAGGAGCCAGTGCCGAGGCTTGTCAATGGCCATACTCGCGACTTCTCGGGAGATGGAGGTGAGAAGATGGAGACTCGACCACCAGGCACAAAGAAGTACTTCTCGGAGCTTACAGCCCTGGAATATTTCATCGTCCGCCACGTGGCAGTGCTCTCCATGGAGCCACTGGTAGAGGGTCACTTTAACCAGGAAGAACTGCTAGATCTCATCGAAACACGTAAGCAAAACTTCTGGAGCAAATTCGGCAAAGCGTTCCAGGGTAAGGAGAAGAGACCGAGAGCAGCGAAGAATGCCATCTTTGGCGTACCTCTGGAGCAGGTACTGGAGCGAGACTACGAAGAAAGCACAGATGGCGTTGGACCCGGCTCTTTGAAGATTCCCTCGCTGGTTCAAGAATGCGTCAGCGCCATGAAGACTATGGATATGTCCGTGGAAGGTGTATTCCGCAAGAATGGCAATATCAAGCGACTTAACGATGCGAAGGAGGAGATCGATACCAAGGGCGCTGTGCAAGTTGACTTGACGAAGGAGAATCCTGTGCAAGTGGCTGCACTACTGAAGAAGTATTTGCGCGAATTGCCTGATCCGTTGCTTACCAACAAGCTGCACAAGTTGTGGACAACCTCATCTCGAATCGAGGACAATGAGCGTCGGCGGCGACTGTTGCATTTGACTTGCTGCCTGTTGCCCAAGGCACACAGAGACACCATGGAGGTTCTTTTCACCTTCCTCAATTGGGTGTCTAGCTTCAGCCACGTCGACGAAGAGAGCGGCAGCAAGATGGATATTCACAACCTGGCGACTGTGATCACGCCGAACATCATGCACAGTGGAAAAGACGCCGTGCCCGTCGAAGATAGCTTTCTAGCCATTGAAGCTGTTCACAGCTTGATTGAATGCAACGAAAGCATGTGCGAGGTAAGTGGACTCGTTGGCAATGACCCTTGTCAGCCGAGCGCTAATGGTGTGAACAGGTGCCGGAGGATCTTGCAATGATACTGAACGACTCCTCACTCTTCAGCAACACGGCGGAGATTACCACGAAGGAAATCTTGAAGCGCTATGGTGACCGCGCAAAGGCGCCCACGGTCAACAGTGGCCATGTTGTCGTTGCGCAGAATGGCACTACATCGCCGCCAACGTCAGCGCCGATTGTCACAAGAGTGGATACCGATCACTATCAACAGAGCGCATGGCAGAACGAGAGCTCCGTGAGGCATGTTGGCAGCGATCGCGATCCGATGACGCTACCAAACCTTCCATATGCGAACCCCAACGCCAGCACGGAGTCGCATGGCAGTCCGAACAGAGCAAGTCGCGCAGGACCACAGCAACGGGCTGTAGGGATCGTGTAGAATGATGCTGTAACATGGCGTTAGACCCAGCATCAACCAAGCTCGCCTCGTTGTGAAATTGGACACCAGCTGCCGAGGAGATTGGGGAAAAAAAAGACGTTTCATCTTCCCAAAGTTACACATTCCACAATTCCAAAGGAAGTGGACTGTTCAACCTTGGAGGGCCCCTGGCTTTCCGTTTTGAGTTGACTCGAGGGGTTCATCATGAAGGGCAAAAGACCATTCGAACACTCCAGTCATGATTTGGCGCGTGGGTGTGTGTGTGTATTGGAAGAGTGGGGGAGGGGGGTTTAAAAAAAGGACAACATGGAGGAGAACATGGAGGAGAGGGAGAGGAGAGGAGAGG
>JH792490.1:162553-179441 GCA_000291705.1 Sphaerulina populicola P02.02b
TCTCTCTCTCTCTCTCTCTCTCTCTCTCTCTCTCTCTCTCCCTCCCTCTCTCTGTCGATACATATTATTCTCTTCTCACTCGTTTGCAGAGCAGCCCGTACAATCAACAATTCTTCTTATTATTCTTTATTCTTAATTACCTCCCTTACTTACCTCATATCCCACTCACTATGCACTTCCCACGCTCCTTGTTGCTGACGCTGCTCAGCGCTCTCGCTGCTTACGCTCAGACCGCCACTGGCCCTAATGCCTTTACAAATGTTGGCCTTGCTGCCAAAGCTGGTGAACCAGTTACTCTGACCTGGTCAGTAGGATCGCCATCTTGACAACTTTTGTTTTGTTTTGTTTTTTCTTTTTTTTGGCTTTGTTTGTAGAATCGCCACTGATCGACGCTTACTCTCTCTCTCTCTCACCAGGAACCCAACTACTGAAGGCACCGTCTCCCTCGTCCTTCGTGACGGGGCCAGCAACGATCTGAATGCAGGCACCACAATTGCCTGTGAGCGAAGCTGTCCTTTCAGAATATCCAAATCACAACATTAACCCGATGATCGCAGCGAACATCGAGAACAGCGGCTCGTACACATGGACTCCAGATAGCGACGCCGTCCGTGGCTCGGACTACACCATCCAGATTATCAACGATCAGAATGATAAAGAAGTCAACTACTCACCATACTTTGTGCTGGATAGCGACAACACCGTCGCACCCACCACTGCGGCGTCATCAACAACATCTGTCGCACCTCTTCCATCCACCATCAGCACCGCATCTCCCACAAGCTCTGGAATGACCACCAGCATGAGCATGAGCATGAGCATGAGCAGCAGCATGAGTGGCTCCAGCTGTAAGTTCATGTCCATCATCTTGCTCTTGCAGAGTCAAAAAAGAGTCCAATCCTGGGTACCTACCTAATGCTGACATTTGTCTTCCTCGATTCTGTAGCATCCATGACCTCGACCCGCACTGCTTCATCCTCCAGCCCGAGCGCGACCAGCACCGACGCATCCCAGTCGAGTTCTGGTGCAGGTGCTCGCGCGACCGCAATGGTCGGCATGCTTGGCGCTATCGCCCTCGGCGCTATGGCACTATAGGCGTACGCGAGAGAAGCTTGGGGTTCGGCTCGAGAAGTGTCTTGTGTCGTCTTGTCGAGGATGATGAAGCAGAAGAAGCGGATGAAACGAGGACTGCCTTTTCTTCAACATGTATATATATATATGTACATATTGCACATATTTTGGGACTGATGACACAATCTCTGGGGCCAGAAACCACTGAAGCATAGATAAGGTATAGAGTTAGGTACAGTAGGTAACAAGTGGAGGATCTGAGAGTTAGGTAGGTTGAGATGCTTTCGTTCTTGTGGATAAAATAACGACTGGAGTTGTTCTTATAAAAGTACCTTACCTACCTACCCCCAGTTTTTCATGAGCTGCGGTCAAGTTTGCCGTTTCCAGTGTTCCAGCTGTAGTGGGTCTGGAATGCAATGCACGACGGGAAGAAGTAAAAAAAAAAAGAAAGGTAGGAGGTAGTGAAACACGACAAGCGCGCTTTGCAAGATCCGCTGTCATAGCTTCGCGGGTGAGAGATTGGATTGTCATTTGTTCGTGTCCGACTCGGCAGAGAGTCTCTCAACCAGACTTCTTACCTCCTACCTCCTAGCAGCTTGATGCTTCACAAATAATAACATGTCCCCTGTGGAGCTTGTAGAAGAAGAATGCTGGTTGCGTTACTTGCGTATAAGGTATAGGGTATAGACAGGTATAGAGGATGCCAATGGCAAGTTGACCTTAGGAGGTACTGGCCGCCCCAGAGGCCCAGACCGGTGCCGTTGCATGGAGCTGACGGTCCGTCGGGCGACGTAATATCATGGTTACTGCTGCCTCTAGCCTGCATAGTGTACATATACCGCTAGGGCTGGCTGAGGTCTTTATTTGTGATCGAGGTGCTGCGTCATGCCGTCCAGAGTTGGTAACATCGGCATCTGAGCAACAAACGTGCCAAGAATGAGCTAAAGGACGAAGTTCTTGCTGCTGCTACCTCCTACCGAATGTGACATGCACAGTCTGAATCACATGTCTTGTTGTATGCAGCCTGGTGTCGCTTTTGAGGCATTGCGAGGTTGATGTTGACGTTGGTGGAAGGGTGTACCGTGTGGCAACATACATAGTTCATGGGCCGAGTTTTAGTCCGGGACTTGACTACAGCCCAAGAGACACCCCGTCGGAGCGACAGAGCGCTGGGCAGCAGCAGCAGCAGCACCACCACCACCACCATCTTTGGTTCCCACGCGCTACGGAGGCGTCCGCTCTGTCCATCTCGATCATCACTCACTGCTGTCTTTCTAACTATCCAGCAAGCACTGCGTGTGCAAGATGCCCTTTCTCGACGTGGTCCGCGCGCTTTACGACTACGCTCCGCAGAGTGAGGAGGAGCTCGAGGTCCGGGAGGGCGATCTGCTCTTCGTGCTCGACAAGAGCGACGATGACGACTGGTGGAAGTGCAAAAAGAAGGCCGCCTCGGACGACGACGAGGAGCCTGAAGGCCTGGTGCCCAACAACTACGTCGAAGAGGTGCAACCCATCAGCCATGCAAAGGCGCTGTACGACTATGCTCAACAGACCGACGAGGAATTGAGCTTCAAGGAGGACACGCCCCTGGACGTATACGACGAGACTGATCCCGACTGGACGCTGGTCGGACATAATGGCAAATATGGCTTTGCTCCTGCCATATACATTGAGCGCGTGGATGCAGCGGCGGCGGCGGCGCCAGCAGTCTCAGCGCCGCCGCCAGCACGAGTGCTGGCACCTGCTCCGCCGTCTATGCATGCTCGCCCACCCCCGGCCGACGACGAGCCCCTCCCCGGTGAGGCTAACTATGTTCCGCCGGCGCCACCGCAGTCTGCTGCAGGCAACCCGGCGGCTGCTCTGGCGGGCATCATCGCACAGAGGACCGGCGGTGCTACTGCTTCTCCTTCCACAGATCGAGGACTCGCCTCTCCCCCTAAGCCCCAGCGGCCGCAGTATACACCCGAGCAGAGTGACGAAGAAGCCGCACCGTCCTTGCCACGTCGCCCGCCGTCACAGGCTATGTCTCCAACCTCGCCTGCTCCGCTCCAGACCCAGTACGCATCTCGTCTCTCGCCAGAGCCGGCCGGAGTACTTGCGTCACCACCCTACAACCGAGCTGCCCCCGCGCCATACGACGACGATTATGCAGACGAGGTGACCTCAACGCGAGGCTTCCACCTCTACAATGTTCATGAAATGGTGTCGCACATGGGAAAGAACAAGAAGATGCCGACCACTCTCGGCATCAATATCGCCAAAGGCATCATCATGATCAGCCCGGAGAAGAGTAAAGACGGTCCGAGTAAGGAGTGGACTGCGGAGAAGCTCACACATTACAGCATCGAAGGGAAGCATGTATTCGTGGAACTGATTAGACCGAGCAAGAGCATCGATTTCCACGCTGGGGCTAAGGATACCGCCCAGGAAATTGTTTCTGCACTTGGTGAGCTAGCGGGTGCAGTGCGACAGGAAGGTCTCAGAGAGGTATTGGCTGCGAGCGCTGGGACCGGAGGAGGGCTGAAAAAGGGACGGATGCTCTACGAGTTCATGGCCCAGGGAGATGATGAAGTGACTGTGGCCCAAGAAGATGAGGTTATCATTCTGGACGACGCGAAGAGCGAAGAGTGGTGGATGGTAAGGCGCCTAAAGAATGGCAAAGAAGGCGTGGTTCCTTCTTCGTACGTTGAGGTCACGGGCACTATATCGCAGGGTGCTGAGACAATCACTGGTCTGAATGCTGCTCGAAGCACTGTAGAGCAGAATCGTCTAGAAGAAGAACGTCTTGCGAAACAAGCTGCTCGGAAGGACAAGAAACGTGAAAGCGACGTTATTCCTCCTGAAAGGAACAGTAGCCTGGCTGGAGACACGCGCCGCACGTCGATGCGTAGTTCGGACAAGCGAAGCTCGAAAGACCAACCAAAAAGCAAGCCAAACGCAAGTCGAGTGAGGACGTGGGAGGATCGCAGCGGCACTTTCAAAGTAGAGGCTGAATTCATCGGGCTACGTGAAGGGAAGATTCACCTACACAAACTCAACGGCGTTAAGATCGCTGTCCCGGTGTCGAAAATGGCCGTCCAAGATCTTGAGTATGTCGAGCGTGCCACGGGAGCAAGTTTGGATGAAGATAAGCCGCTGTCCGATATCAAGCGACGAAACACACAACGACAAAGGGAACAAGACCGCCAGAACGGCACACGGTCAGCGGCAGGTGCTAGTGTGCAGAGGAAAGAGGACTACGATTGGTTTGATTTCTTTCTGCAGTGCGGTGTTGACCCACATACTTGCGAGCGGTATGCTGGGTCGTTCTCGAAGGACAACATGGGTCCCGAAATTCTTCCAGACGTGAATTCGCAGCTGCTACGCACGTTGGGTCTCAAGGAAGGGGATATTCTCAGGGTGATGAAGTTTTTGGACAACAAGTACGATAGACAGCTTCAAGTGGCTTCGTCAACAGGTCTAGACGAGAGCTCCAACGGTGGTCTGTTCGCTGGCCCTGGTGGTGTTCTGAAGAATAATACCAGGAAAGGCAGACCTGCGCCTGCTGTACAAACGAATGACGTCGTCGACGAGAGCACTTTCAAGGACAAATCTGAAAGCGCAGGTGTCAAGACGCCGCTCGCAGACGCGAAGTCCGGGTCAGCATCTGCGGGTCCATCGAATGGCTTCGACGATGATGCCTGGGACGTGAAGCCTCAACGAACGCAGACGCCTGCATCGGCAGTGACGCCAACTCCAGCGCCTGTTCAAGAACCAGCCAAGTCCTTGATCAACGACGATATTGCTTCGCTGTCTATATCTGCCCCTCCGTTGCAACCAACGCCTGCTCCACAACCGCAACCTGCTATGCAAGCTCAGCAGCCTGCTCAAGCAGCAGCACCCCCAGCCCCACCGGTCGCAAATCAGGCCATCTTCGATAAAATTGCTTCGTTGGCACCTGCTGCTCGTCAGCAGCAGCCTCAACAGACTGGGTTCCAGCAGCCTATGCAGACTGGATATCAGCAGAGTACTATGCCGCGACAAAGGCCCGCGGCCCCGCCTCAACAGAATGGAGGGTCTTTCAGCATGCCACCGCCCCCGAGAGCAGCCTCGGCGCCAGGCTTCCCGCCTCAACAACAGTCTTCGTTCGGCCCACCGCCACTACAGGCGCAGCTCACCGGCTACCAGCCACAAAACCAGATGCCACAGCAGCAGCAATTTCAGCCAATGCAGCCGCAACAAACCGCATACCAGCCGCAAGGCTTTAACCAAGTGTTTCCGCAGCAGAACAGTATCCAGGCGATGCAACAGAACTACCCTCCTATGCAACCTCAACCGACTGGATTCCAGCCTCAGAGCCAATTCGGTCAACAATACGGCCAGCAATATGGACAAGGGCAAACACCTTATCAACAACAACCAGTCAACGGCGCACAAACAGGGTCTCCATTTGCAGACCCGCCTCGACAACCCTACCAGCCAATGCCGTCGGGACTCTCGAGTTCCTTTACCGCGCAACAGACTGGGTTCCAGCCGTCTTTTAACATGTCACAGCCCACTGGCATGAACGGGTATGCACCTCAGCCTGCGCCTTCTCTTCCCCCACAACAGACTGGAGGAGTGTTTGGACCTTCTCAACCCCTTTCGATACCAGCTGCACCACTCGTGCCTCAAAAGACTGGACCGCCGCCTCCAGTTCGCTTTGGCTTGCAACCTGGAGCTAAACCCCTAATGCCTCAGCCCACAGGTAGGGCGAACCTGTCTAAAGCGAGTAAGTATACTACCTTGCGCGACTACGTGTTTTGTGCCAAGAGACTGACCTTCACTTTCAGCTCCGCAAAATCCATTTGGCTTCTGAGTGTGATGACTGGTGATTGTTGTTTGTACCATGTGAAACAGCTATGGAATGGGTAAATGTACATAGTGTACTACGTTCGCTATAATATCTGCAAATAAAGAGTGGCTTTGGAGCCGTCATGTCAGGCTGTAATACTGTATGTACGTCCTAAGAAGGAATCAGAGTTCAGAGTTCAGAGTTCAAATGTGAAGTGGCGCCCTGCGTCGGCCCGGTTTTCGCTTATCGACCAGTGACGGAAGCTCAAATTCAGCATCATCAAGTGCTACATCTTCCAGCTTCCTTCCACTTCTCACGATTTTGGAAATGTTAATATGTCTGACATACAACTCTACCTCTTCGAGGTGGACAAGAACAAGGCCGAAGCCTCGAGAATAGCAGCCTCGAGCGCTGACAAGCTGGACAAGAAGCAGCTCAAACTAATCAACCTCATCACAAGCCTCGAGGAGTACATCAACAACAAAGATGACAGTGCTGTTCGTGGCAAGACTGTGGCATATCTTGCCGATGTGCTAGAGAGACTTCCACCCAAGACGCTTTCGCTGCAGGAGCGCCGACTGCTGACGGACTTCATTCTCGGACGAATCCCCGGCGATGTCGCAGGTATAGGCGCCTCCGCGCGAGCACTGCTCGCTCTGGAGGAACGAGGCAAATGGGATACTGAGACTGTACAAAGAGTGATGCGGACTTTTCTGGACCATACAACTCCGCTACGGCAGTTCAAGCTCCAGACTGAACGTTTCCCAATTGTCCAGCTGATCGACCTCTTGCTGGCAAAGTATCGATCTGCAATCAAACAGCTGAACGAGCAAGACTCCGAGCTCATACCAGGAATCGTGTCGTATTTCGAAGGAGAAAAGGATCCCAGGAATCTCATGATTGTTTTTTCACTTCTACGGGTTCCGATGGCGGAATGGGATATCCGGGCCTACGCGCAAGACCTGTTTGACGCAGTCTTCAACTATTTCCCCATCACGTTCAAGCCTCCACCAGACGACCCCTACGGCATCACTGCCCAAGATCTCAAGGACAGGCTCCGCGATTGTATCGCAGCCAACTCAGACTTTGCCCCGTACGCTTTTCCCGCCCTTTTGGATAAATTGGACTCGACTTCAATGAACACCAAACGAGATGTGCTGCACACGATACAGGCTTGCACCATCAGTTACTCAATCAACACCCTCAACTTGTATGCTGTTCCCCTATGGGATGCGTTGAAGTTTGAGATCATCAATGTGCAAGAAGAGGACCTTGCCGAGGAGGCGCTAAAGGCTTTGGCATTGATTGCTGGCAGGCTAGGCGTGGCCGAGAGTCCACTCAATGCTTACCTGCGACCTATTATAAAAGAATGCAACGAGCATCTCGAAGATGCGCCTACCAAGCAATCACAAGGAGCTGGGCGCATCGTTCTCGCTGTGGCGAAGGCCGGTCCTCTCGTAGCCGACAAAATTGCCAAAGGCATGTTGCCAGTATTGTTCTCATTGTATGCCTCCTCGACCTCCATCGCAAAACGGAGAGGCTTGTTGGAGGTCTATAACAATCTGGTTCAGGCTTATGGTGAGCTGCAAGCCGGTGGAAAAGAGCCTGCTCTGGAAGCCTTGCAAGCTTTCCTCGATGAGCCACTGAACGCCATGCTGCACGCACTGGCCAAGGCGCCGAAGGCAGAGGTGTCGTTCCGCCTAACTGCGCTCAACGGCCTGATACAGCTTGTCAGCGTCAAAAAGCTTTTATCTGAAGAGAAGGTGGGCTTGGCGCTAAGAGCAATCAACGAGGTAGTGCTTCATGAGAAGATCACTGGCCACGGTGACATCCGGGCAGAAGCCATTGCTGCGCTCTTGGAGCTCGCAGCTGCTGTGCCGGAAACAGTTCGTAACCAAAGTATCCCGGCATTTATGGTTGAGCTGCCGGATCAATCGGACGATCGACAGACGTATCGACCCGCGCTGGAGGCTTTCGCACAGCTGAGCCACGAACAACAAATTTTTGACACAATAGTGCTCCGGCTGAAGAACAAGCTGAAGGCTGCACAAGCGCAGGATGCTACAGGCACATTCCAACGAGATCTGCTCCTCGCCATACTCTACTGCTTCACTCGAGGGTCTCCGCTCAAGGCAGAAGATGGCAGCATCAGAAGCGACTATTATACAGACTATGCCGAGCCTATGATCAAGCAGTTGCGTGAGACCTCTCCGGAGGGCAAAGATGATGCCACTGCTGACATTGTTGGTCGTCTTGCAAACCACATTCTGCGCCAGCAATCGCCTCACTTCCAGGCTACAGTATACAACACGGACCTGGAGTGGCTGTCGCCATCGACGGCATCCACACCAGAGGAGTCAACTAGACGCGTTAGCGAGCACGCACCCTTCGCGCTCTACTACTATGCTGCTATCAGGCCAGAGATTGTGGATCTTCAAGACATTATGGCGACCCTCCAAACCCAATCAAGCTTTCTTTTGAGTACATCCTCCAAGGCGATAGTCAACGTTGCGATCGTTCGCCACCTGTCCCTTTTGGTCAACAAATTCCTGGAACCGAAGACCCTTGAGAACTCGCTGCAGCTTGCTGGAATCGATGTACAGGCCCTACTTGCGGATGACGAAGACACGACCAAGAGCAACATAGCTTTTGCAGTTCTCAAAGCAATCATGGTGCAGGGCAAATGTGGTGCTCTCACTTCAGCGTACTTGCAAACGCTTCTGGAAGTGCTTCCCCGTGCCGACAAGTCGTTTGCGAGGAGATTTGCCGGGCTGCTAGCACCAGACGATATTCTGTCCAAAGATAATCACTGTGCCATCACTGGACTGTACAAGCAGCGTGCATTCAACCAGCTCGTCAGACCTATTGTTGAGCGCGTGCAAGAGGCAGATGCGTCTGCCAAGACGAACTATCTCACTGCCATGTCTGGTGTCCTGCAATGGCTGCCGTACTCGGTCATTGAACCATCTCTTCTCAGCCTACTACCGCCGTTGCTGCAGTGCATGGATCTGCGAGATGCTCAGGACCAAACAGTCAAATTCTCTACGCTGGTCATGTTTGAGTCTTTGCTCATGCATGATCCTACAATTGCCGCAGAGCACTCTCGCTCGCTGATCATGCGTCTGCTCGATGCGACTCAAGCACCAGACAACGAAGCTCGAGTTCGGTCGAAAGCTTTGAGGTGCTTGGCACTGATACCGAAACAGCTGAAGCAGGAAGCGGTGATACCGCATCGACGGCCGGTGGTGAAGAAGCTGCTGATGTGTCTCGACGATAGCAAACGAAGCGTCAGGCTTGAAGCAGTGAAGTGCCGGAGTGCTTGGTTGGCGCTGGAAGAGGGCACCGAGGATGATGAGTAGGTAAGGAAAGGATACCTACATGTACCTACCATGTTGCACTGGCGCGCGCACACATCGCGCACAGCACAGGCTTTCGTTACACCAGCATCATTGTGTCTTGGGTCTTGCGCACGTGGAAACTGCTGGGCGTTGATAACCTAGTCGATGGAGGTAGCTCAAGATCATGTAGTTCTATTCTCTCCGAATCTATCGTACCTCCTAAAGGTATCTTAGCAGAACTACAGGTAAGCTTTTAGCCATCTCAGCCACAGTTCCATAGCCATCTTGTGATGACAACATTTCAACATGAAGCACATCATCGCAGGCCGCGCATAATGCGTCCTCCGCTCCATACTGAATGAGAGCTCCGACATCTCCTGCGTATGCCAGTGTGAGAAGAAGGAAAGCGAAGCCACCAGCGGTTCAGGACGAGACGCGTTTCAGCACGCAACGGGCGGCACCACTTCCTCACCAGCACGGCATTACCACTTCGGAATGCTGACCCCAGGCACAGTCCGGAGCATGGCAGGTATTGCAGCAGATACAGGTGGAGGTCACGACAGCAGTCCTCTGGAATCCTCATCACCACCACCAGCACCACCAGCAAAGCGCTCGGCACGGCTGTCGGGAGAGTCTTCTGCAGACGAGCACACAGCAATCATCCGAAACGGACACGAGGCTGAATACGGCGCCATCCAACGAGGCTCTCACACGGACAGTGGTGCGCAAGCTCGTAACAGAAAGAGCGGCGGCTATGGAGCTGCTCATCTACGGGGCGGAGATGCGGATGCGGATTCCGCCAGTACAGCACAATTACAGGAACCGAACAACCACAACCACAACAACAGCAACAGCAGCAGCAGCAGACACGACGACGACCGCAATAGGGACTCTGGGGTTCAGGAGCACGGAAGCTGGTGGAAGACGTTTGTGGATAAATATGGTAGCGTCGAACTCGACAACAAGGGCAGTGTCGCACGAGACCATCTCGCTCTCGAACGCACTTTTCTGGCGTGGTTGAGAACTTCGTTGTCTTTTGCTTCGATTGGCATTGCGGTGACGCAGCTCTTTCGTCTCAATACTTCTGTCCAGTCTGGATCGGGATCGGACCCGGGGAAAGCGGATACCACTGCGAGGTTGAGGTCGGTAGGAAAGCCACTGGGGGCTACATTTATTGGGATATGTGAGTACACCCATGATTTGAGTCTGCATGAAGGTGTCGAGATTCCTTTGCCGACCATCGGACTGACCTGTACAGCCATCCTCATCTTGCTGCTGGGATTCCATCGCTATTTCGAAAGCCAACACTACGTGATTCGTGGCAAGTTTCCTGCCTCGCGAGGCTCTATCATCATCGTGACTGGCGTGGCGACAGCCTTGATCGTTGCCAGCCTGGTTGTTGTCGTAGCTATTGCACCTGCTGCCTTTGAAAGGTGAGCGAGCCATCGATGTCATCTCGAAGAAGAGCACACCTCGAGCCAAAAAAAGAAGAAAGGAAAAAAAATTGATCACAGCCACCTGCTTCTCTGCTGGATCGAGTCTCAACGCTAGGTTCTATATCTCCTCCGACCCCGGCAAACTTCCTTCGCAACCTCTGACACTACGGAGGTATGTCCCCCTGGAAAGACGATGACGGAGCGTCTCAAATGACATCTCGGGGCTCATCAAAGGCCCAGGAAAAAAATCCTTCGCTGAGCTACAGCTACACGTCCGTCTACTAAGCTCACCTGACAACAAGAGTTGCCAAACTTCGCGGTACACTCAAATGACTTGTCGTGGAAGGGCGGTACCGGAGATTATGTCAGCAGTTAGGACTTCCGAAACTGGAAATCCCCGGGTCGGGCTCGCTGCCGAGTCGAGGGCGTAGCAAAGAGCCACGGGCGCTTTGAGGATATACAGCATCATCATCTCTGTAGAAGGAGGTTGAGCAGGCATGATGTGCCTTCGCGCTCTGAAGATGGAGAGGCCGGAGTTGCTTTACATCCTGGGAGAGAGGACGCTGAGGTCGCTTTTCACAGACTACTAATTGTCGCTCTGTGAACCGTAATGTATTTTGCTTAATGCACCAGAGACATTGCCGCACTCCAACGTGCAGGATGGAAGGATGATGAGCAAAAGGTGGTGGCACAGAGAGCCTCGAAAAAAGAAAAAAAGGGTTTGAGATTTTCGTGGAATTCCATTTCCATGCCGCCCATTCATGATCCATCAGATCAGCTCTGAAAGGAATCATTCAGATAATCCACAAACAGATGGCGTATGCGAGCTTTGGTCAAACTATGCTGCCGATTCAACGTGATGAATTGTCTCCTCAACCGCTGCAACTGCGGCAGCGAAGGCGCCGTCACAGGCAAATGCACCACCAACCCCCCCTCCTGCTCCTGCTCCTGCTCCTCCTCCTCGTCCTCGTCCTCCTCCGCCGCCGCCGCTGCCGCCGCTGCCGCCGCCGGCACCGCCACCTTCACCTCCCCACCCCCTTCCCCCGCATGATCTCGCAACCACGCGGTAATTCCCGCAATGACCTCGGACGTCGTCTTATCCAACGCATACAAATAGCCCTGCTCGGCAGCGGGTTTCAGGACGGTGGCGGCATTTTGTCGCACGATTTTGGCTGGTGAGGAGGAGGAGGAGGAGGAGGAGGAGGAGCCGATGAGGGCTTCCCAAATCGCTTCGTAGGGCCCTGAGGCGTCTTCGAAGGGGATCGTGAAGAGTGGGGAATCCCAGCGCGACATGCCGTTGGGTTCTTCGTAGCGGAAAATGAGATTTTCGAAGAGGGATGGGGTGTAGCCTTTTTTTTCTTCTGCTGCTGACGAGGAGGAGGGGGAGGAGGAAGAGGAGGAGGCTTTCAATGCCAATTCGTTCCATTCACGACACTGGTCTGCCGGGGTAGCGATGTGCAGGACACAATGTGTCGTTTGTACGGCTTTGGCTTCACAGTAGAGTTGATAGCGAAATCCTTTGATGTAATTCATGCCGTCTGCCACGACAATGGTATCGCGATCGAGCACACGCTTGATGGCTGACGACAGCGTGGCGCGAGCATCTTTCTCCGAGCGCGCGGCGGCGTAGACTTGGCGGGAGAGCCCCAGGCGCGTGTCGTCAATGTGGTGGATTTTGAGCCTTTGCACTCGCGGCGAGTGGGATTCGGCGATTTTTTGTTGCAGCTTGTGAATCAGTTGCTCGCTTCGGAACGTCTTGCCGCTGGATGGGTAGCCCGAAATGATTATCAGCTATAGTAGGTAGGTAGGTAGGTACATGTAGGTGTCAAGTGGTCAGCTGTCTCGTCGGAGGAGAGCGAATCAGCGGGGAGGCTTACAGGCATGTCTTTTTTTTTGTTGTACGGTATACTACTGTGGTAGAACTTTGCGGCGATCCCAATCAGGTACAGTAGTACATGTTAGGTACAGTAACTTGGTACCTTAGTTTTTCGGCAAACACGCGAAATGATGATATTGATGATGATATTGATGATGATGTTCCCAAAGTCAGGCTTATTGCTTGTTATTCGCCCCGTCTTTTCATTCAGGGACCGCGCAGATTCCATCTATTATGCTTTCGTCACGAGTGCGGGGAGTTGGGGAAGATCCGGCTGTCACAAGTGCTTTTCTCAAATTTCTCCTTGGCATCCTTGCACCGGAGCCTTGGAATCAACCCTACAGCCTACAGGTATGTACCATTGTACCAGTATTACATAGGTACATGTAGGTACATGTACCTACATGTATTGATTATGATATGACGACCACCACCACCACCACCACACGCTACGGCGACTGAAGGCATAAGAATGACATGCTCCAATATAATATATCCGATTCCGGGCATGATATATGTACCTCGTAACCTCATTCCCTCTCCAGAGTCTCCATACCTCCTCCTACCAAGGTACTCACTCTCTCCGGATTGCCTTAATCGTAATCACCGAGAGCCATCGGCCCTCTCGACTACCAACTCTCGTTCCGGCATAGGCTGGTTGCTATCACTTGCGATACAAGACCGGTCGATCAGCCACTTTCCCCCAACCTAAGCCCATAAGCACCTCTCTACCTCCTACTGTAGACTGATTGTTACTCGGCCACGCTTCACGACCTGTTGCAACTACATCAGGTACCTGTACTCTCCTCTGCCTCCGAAGGCAGCATCACAAGCGGAATTGCTCCGTAGCTGTTGCATCACTTGAAAACGACCTCAACCCGAGAGAACGCGATTTTCTTCCATCGGCTGTTGCTCGACAAACTCTATTATTGCGAAAACGTGCGAAGCTGGTCGGGCCATAAAGAACTCGTCCTCGGTACGAAAAGCACCGTCGTGCTTTCTTCCAGTGTGCATTGCCGGCTTGCTAAATTGGTCACTCTGGTTTTTGTTTTTAAGAACCAGCAGATACCTATCTCCACTTCCCCTCCCTTCGCCTATGAGTGGAGTTTGATATCCAAAAATTCGATCAACGACTCCAGGCTTTGGACTAGAGCTGGCATGATGGATCCGAGGCAGCAACAACAACAACAACAACACCAACACCAACAGCCATACCAGCAGCGACCTCTGTACCCGCAACAAGCAACATCTTCATCTGCGACGTCTTCGGCTTTCCAGAGCTCCAGCTCGCTTGCCTCACTATCATTAATCAATAGCACGGCCATGTCGCAGGTATCGCATTTGGGCGTCCCGTCTTCGTCAGCGCCCTTGCCTTCGCCCTCGGCACAACAGCCTGCAAGCTATTTTGGATCACAGCCATCACATATGCAGCAGCAAAGAATGTCTTCACGACAACAGCAAACATCCCATGTTGTCCAGCGTCCTGCTGGAGGGCCTTCAGAGACGGCGCATTTCCTGCAAGACTTCAATCTGATTGCCGAGGCCGCCAAACGCGCCCAGATGGCGTGTCTTTCACGGGACCTCGGCGACGTGGGATTATGAGGCACCGGAGCGGCTTGCGGCCGAGAGCGCGCTGAAACATGAGCACCTGCACTGCAAGCGAGGCGTGACAGACAGCGATGAGAGATATCCACACGGTTATGAGAGATATGAATTATTTTTTTGTAAGAATAAAGGTACTGCAGAAGGCGCTCTGTGATGGAAGCCCATACGCACACTTCAGAAGTGGGCGCAATACATAGATAGTTCTATCGTGCTCCTGTGCTCTCCTCTCCACGTGGCAAACGAAATGTGCTCCGCGTGGTATCTCTGGACGCACTTGTGGTCTGTTCAGCATGCACGAACAAGGATGCATGCACGAAGAATCTTTCTCTGCCGATGCTGATGATGCTGATGATGCCGATAGCCTGACGCTGATGCTGATGATGATGCGCATGCGCCATGGCCGATGACATGCCGCGCTTTCCACTCACTACTGCCGCTGGGCGGGTGACCGGCGACTCGCCATGGCTGCAGCGTCCATTGGGACCATCAGCAGTCCGTTCTCGGTCAGGTAAGTATGCTGCCCTCCATGTCGGTGAGGGAGAGGGAGGGAGCTGTCTTCTCGTACAAACAAGACCTTTTAATTCCACCCTTGAAGAGAAGAAGCAGAAGAAGAAGAAAAAGAAGAAGAAGAAGAAGAAAGAAGAAAGACACGAAGAGGCGGGATTACCGACGGACTAGCGTCGTTTCTGCCCATCCCATTCCATTCGTTCCATTCGTTCTAGGTAAGTCCCGATCCACAGCACGCACAGCGGCACCAGCACCCACCTGGCACCCTTCCGGTTCCCTTCCACCTCCACCTCCACCCGCCTTGCGAGTTGCGACCTGCTGCTGCTGCTGGCAACTGCGACCGAGCCATTGCCCTGCACCATCCACGCCAGCGCGCCGACGTGTGGCCATCATGAGTTACAACCAGTATTCGGGCTACGGCGGCAATCCCTACGGCGGCGACCAACAGAGCTATGGCGCTGCGAGCCCGTACTCCACCGACGCCGCCAATCCCTACGCCGGCGGCTACGATAGGCAAGCGGTGGTGAGTGATTCCCCATGCCTTGCGCGCTCCAGTGGGCGGCGGAGTTGCCCTGCGCGCGGGTTGTGTACGCAAGAGCGAGAAGGCAGAGGGTGAGACGAGGCGGCGAGGCGAGGCGAGGCGAGGCGCAAGATACATGGCCTGCGCAGAGCGGTGTCAAGGAAACGTAAGCTGACGGCGGCATTTCGACAGGCCACCAACCCGCAGCCTACCAGCACGACCGATGGAAACACCTCATACGCACCAATTGCGCCGCAAGCGGGCCAGAATGTGCAGTATGTCCAGGCTGGGCCCAGCGTCATGTCCAACTCCGACTTCCTGTCGCGCGTCGAGGCCGTCAAGGCGGATATCCGCACCCTCACCACGCACGTTGGCCAGATCGCGTCACTGCACCAGCGCGCCCTGTCCTCGCCCGATGGCTCCTCTTCCGCCCAGCTCGAATCCATGATCACCCAGACCCAGGTACTCAACACATCGATCAAGGACCAGATCAAGTTCCTCGAGACCGACGCCGTGCGCAGCAAAGACAACCAGGTCAAGAACACGCAGGTGGGACAGTTGAAGGCTAGCTTCACCAAGCAAGTGCAGGAGTACAGGGTCGAGGAGGCCAATTACGAAAAGCGCTACAGAGAGCAAATCGCGCGCCAATACAGAATAGTGAACCCGGAGGCCACCGAAGCGGAAGTCCAGGAAGCCTCAAATGCCGATTGGGGCAACGAAGGTGTCTTTCAAACCGCGTTGAAGACGAACCGTTCTGCTACTGCCAACACCGTCCTCGGCGCAGTGCGCGCTCGACACAATGATATTCAAAAGATCGAAAAGACTCTCATGGAACTCAACCAGCTCATGGAAGACCTCGCAACCGCAGTCGTGCTACAGGACGAACCTATCATGCAAGCCGAGCAGCATACTGAGAACGTAAAGAAGGATACCGAAGCTGGTAATGTACATCTCGACAAGGGCATTGAGTCTGCTCGGAGAGCACGAAAACTCAAATGGTGGTGTTTCTTCATTGTCCTCGCCATCATCATCATCCTAGGTCTTGTTCTTGGGCTGTACTTTGGTCTGAACAACAACTAGATTGGAAAAGAATAAAACAAAACAAAAGAAAGCACACAGGCCGGCTTTTGGGGCAATTGGAATCTTGCCGGTGTTTTAATGACTCGAGAAACAAACATCCTTTTCCCGGCCGAACCTGGCAAGCAGGCAGGACAGCACGGACATTTCTTCTTCTTCTTCTTCTTCTTCTTCGACATCAGTCCCGATGTCGTGGCCTTTTTATTTTGTTTTTGTGTGTGGTCGTTAGACTTTGTACAGCTTGTATGAGAGAATAGTGTGGGGAGAGAGATGGAGGGAGAGACATACAGCGAGTGAGAGAGAGAGAGTGAGTGAGAGAGAGACAGAGACAGCGAGTGAGAGTGAGAGAAGGGAGAAGAGAGAAAGGGCAATGTATTTGGAAGATGGAAGAAGCGCTGGAGACGATACCATTAATGCAAACGAGAGGTGAGAAAATTGAGCTTCTTGTATGGAGATATTGAAGTGGGTCTCATCAACCAGTCCTTGGGTCCTTTGCTGCATCTGACAACGTTATGTCTTCTTCATCCTCTTCTATATGTGTCCTGGTAGTAGGCAAGTTCTTTCGCTGCGTGTCAAATCGTACTGCCAGACCGAGCGCTCGACCTATTCCTCCTGAGTCGTCTATTATTTGACCTCTCTCTCTCT
>JH792490.1:179784-206345 GCA_000291705.1 Sphaerulina populicola P02.02b
CTCTCTCTCTCTCTCTCTCTCTCTCTCTCTCTCTCTCTCTCTCTCATGCGTTGGAAAAGCAGAACTGAAATCTAAATTCTTCTGGTTGGTAATAGATAGTACCTATCATCGTGCACAATGGTCTCTACCTTCCACCGCCACAGCAGCAACCGCCACCACCGCCACCGCCAACATCACCACCACCACCACCACCACCACTGCCATTGGTACCTCCTGACGCCGCACCAGGTAGCTCTTCGCCATGATTATGGGACTGTGTTACCGCATCCAGATCCAGGTTCAGATAGTCGGCAATGTCTAAATGCGCGCCTCCATCGTCCAACACAAAGTCAGGCTCCAGGACAAACGAGTCAAAATCCGTGGGTATCATGTTGGTCTGGTGCTCCAAATTAGCAAAGTCGTTCGTGTAGGCATGTTCAGGCTGGAATGTGTGGTCTCCGTTGTGGTTGCTATGGTGGTTGTTGTTGTTGGTGGTGGTGGTGGTGGTGGCGCTGGGATTGCTGTTGTCGACAGAAGAACCGCAGCAACCACCTCCATTCCCTGCTGGCTGCCGAATTCGCGCATGCGCCTGTATACCCTCGCTGCCATCGTAGCCTGATGATCGAGGTACTTTGCGCGGCTCGGGAGTGGTCTGTGGTTCTCGAGCATGCTTTCGGCCGCAACATTGTGCCCAGCTCCCATCGAATGGGTTTTGAAATAACGGTGGACAGTTCTTGCAGTTGCAGCCACCATACCCGCAGCTTTGACATATCGCCGAAGGCAATCTATACGTATAGAAGTCGGACTGTAGTTTTTCGATGTCGAATATCGAGGACTGCGTCGCAGGGAGGGTCGTTGGAACGACCGTAGCGTGGGTTGCGTTCTGGTCACCCGGCACGTCGAACGCTTGAGGCAGTGCTAAATCATGCAGCGGTTGTTGCTGCGAGTACGACAGTTGTGCTATTGGTTGCGGCGATCCCAGGGGCGGAGCCGAAGAAGTGGACGTTTGACAACAGGGTTCGGGACTGTTACCAGTGTCGGAGTAGTGTTGCGGATAGTCTATCGGTGCATGAGACACATCGCCGCCCCATGTCAGGAGATCGAGCGGTACGTCGGGCAGTGAGTGCCGAGGAGCGCCGAGACCCATCACGCCAAAGCGCGGTGTCAAAGACGACGACTGGGGGCTGAAGCCATTGTATGGAGATGGCATGATCTGTGGCGGCATGCTTGGTCCTGGGGTGCTGGGAACGCTCATCACGCCAGCTGGATTGGCCATCACATGGCCTGGCGATGGCGATATGTGCTGCACAGAAGCACTGGCCGCTTGCTTCGTCTCAAGATCTTCTCGGGTTGGGCAAAACTCAACAGTAGGCTTCTGCAATGCAAACAGGGCGGTCCAGTGGTCGGGTTCGATCAAACAGCAATACCGCCCTTGCTCATCACATCGACATTCCCCGCTACGCTTTTCGCCCTTCTTGGCCTTGTGGGGACATGCCGATGTTGCCACGACACATTTGCAGCCTCCCGTGGCTCCATAACGGCATGTGCATGAGTTGGAGGGCCTCCCTGGGCGTTTGACAGTCCAGAAGATCTTGTTTCGGCAGACTGGAATACCACATGCTGTAGTGCGATGGCCTCGTATACACGACATGCATGCCACTTTGCACACTTGGTTCGTTCTTGAGTCAACGACCTCGATGGTCTTGAAGGGCTTCTCATTCCCTGAATCCATTCTCTCCGTACCAGACAGAGCTTATGACTGGCTACCGCCTCCGTTGGCTGAAAAAGGTCAGCAATGGGTCTCCAGTCGCCCGGCCGGAGATCGGGGCACGGGTCCATCGCGCTGATGGACCGCAGCTATTACCGATCGTTGCGTGCCAGCACCAGTGCGTGTAATTTTCACTTCGCACTCAGATAAGGCTGTATCCAGGAACGAAGGGGTATGGCTCTGTGGGACTTGAACGTGGGAACTGACCTTTAGATACTCTCTCTGCTTCACTGAAGTGACATAGCGTTCTTGCGTTCGGTGTGCTTTTGAGCAAGTTTCCGGGAGCATCCGAGAGGGTTTATCCTTATTGTGGATGACTTTGGGACGAGGTACCACGGCGTAGCCAAGAGTTTCAGTAGTAGTAGTCGTCGTCGTCGTCGTCGAGAGGCATATCCATGCCCTGGAGAGAGAGAAGGATCAGGGCCGGGTATTCGATTCGGTAGTCAGAAAGGTGTCGGCTAAATGTGGTGCAGACAAGTTATTTAGCAACATTCACGCAGCAAGTCCGAAGTTTGTAGAACTAGAGGCTAGCGCCTGCTTACCTACTACGAAAGTGGCGAAAGCACCTCTGATTCTCGGATTCGGCTTCGGACTGCACGCCCAAGGAGATGCTCTCCGGCGTGGTTGTCGAGCAGGCGAGTTCGTAACTCAAGTGTGTTGTAGTTGTAGTTGTTGAGATTGAGGTTGAGGTTCTGGATGTGGATGTGGATGTCGGTGTTGTTGTTCCATGTTCTTGATGTCCGTCGCAAGTCGGCTTTGCGCTGGCGGCCCGGCTTTTGCTGCCTGGAGAGACTTTTCTGATGGCCCCGACGGTGTGCTTTCCAGAGATTGCTTGACCTGACGGACCATGGCCGACTCCGATGGCGACGAAGATACAGTGGACTTGTTTCAGGAACCCGAGGGATATTTTAGAGAAGAAGCCAAACCGTCAGAGGTGCAGCATAAGACACTTAGCGGCGAAATCCTGCACTTGCACTTGACTTCTCAAAATCCCCTCTGGGTAGGCAAACAACATGCAGGCACGTCGGGCGAGTCACTAAACGTGAGACAGGGTCACCTCCTCTGGCAAGGAGGACGAACGGTAGCCGATTTTCTGGAGGCGAATAAGGATGAGTATCTTCAAAACAAGACTGTCCTGGAACTGGGAGCAGGGGCGGGACTGCCAAGTCTGATCTGTGCGATCAATGGCGCGAAGCAAGTAGTAGTGACTGACTATCCAGGTCAGTCGGGGGACACCATCTGTTCCAGGCCATCGCCAGCTACTGACTGTGCCTGTGTCCAGACGCTGATCTCATCGAGAATCTCCGCGCAAACATCAGAGACTGTGCTGCGCTACCAGCAACATGTGACATCGTAGCGAAAGGCTATCTATGGGGAGCTGAGACCTCGCCTCTGGTTAATCATGGGGACACCTCTCAGCAATGTGTTGGCTTTGATCTGATCATTCTGGCTGATCTCCTGTTCAATCACTCGGAGCATGCGAAGCTCCTGCTCAGTGTGCGACAGACGCTAAAGCAAAGGCCCGAGGCACAAGCGCTGGTGTTCTTCACGCCATACCGACCTTGGTTGCTGCAGAACGATCTTGCATTCTTCGATCTCGCTCGGAATGATGGCTTTGTCGTGGAGAAAATACTCGAGAAGGTGATGGACAAGGTCATGTTCGAAGAGGATCGTGGGGTGAGTGTTCTGGAAGTGTCCCAACTCGGATTGATCGATGCTGACCGCTGCGTAATGTGCAGGACGAAATGCTTCGGCGTACTGTGTTCGGTTATCGACTACGCTGGGCTGAGATAACCACTCAGAGTCTGGAATCAGGAAGTTCAGAGATGTGAATCGACCCCAAAGAAATCTGTGATCGTGCAGTAGAAAAGGTGCAGTAGAGAAGGGTATATTCAGTTTTCCATGCCGACGAGTCATGCCACGATCGTCAACCGCTTACTTTACAATGTCCTCCATACCTCCTATGTATGCATCACTTCACACGCCTCATGACCTCATGACCTCAGTCCTAGCAGGAAGCTGCCCCCTTTGCCGCCACCCTGTCCACCTGGCAAATATGTGACATTCGGGTTGTTCGACAGCATCTGTGCAACGTCTCTTTGCGTCTCAATTCTTCGAATCTGGATCAAACCATCGCCACTCTTGGCAACAGCCTTTGAGATGACCTCGGCGGCCTCAGATTCTCCCTCTGCACGGATGACGTTTGCTTGTCGTTCTTGCTCAGCCTTCTCGACGATGAAGCGAGCGCGCTCGGCTTCCTGTTGTGCAATTTGCTTCTCCTCCACAGCCTTGGTGAACTCGCGACCGAAGGTCATGTGTGTTATGCTGACGTCCTCCAGTGCAATGTTGAACTCCGATGCACGTTTGAGTAACTCAGCGCGAATGCGATTCGAGACCGCCTCACGCTGTGTGATGAGCTCCGCCGCGTCGAACTGTGCGACTATCGCCTTGAGCACTTCGTTGCCGATGGAAGGTAGAACACGCTCATCGTAGTCTTGTCCCAAGTTCTGTAGCAGTTAGCTCTCCTCAAAACCTTGCACTGAAACGAAGTTCTGGCGCTCACCTGGTATATCTTGGGGAGATGCTGCACGTCGGGGCGATGCAGCACTCTGAGCGTCAAGCTGACCATCTGCATGTCCTTGCTGCCGGTTGTTGTGCTAATGTTGCGAGGCTTCGTCCGGACATCGAACGTGATGGCCTTCTGTAGCCATGGCACCAGGAAGTGTGTTCCCTCGTTCACCACCTGGTTTGAGACTCCCTGCAGCCGGTCGAAGATGACAGCACGAGTACCACCCTTGACATCGTAGATGGATGCCGATGCGAGGGATAAGACGCCTGCGGTGGGAATTGCCCACTTGTAGACATTGTTGAGTGCGTTGGCTGCCATTGTGCAGGCTCGTGGGTGCGATGGCGAATGACTTGTTGGTGAAATGGGAAGGTTTGCTGTGAGCAGTCGAAAAGACGTTTCCGAGAACAGTTAGCGCGCCCGCACGACTTCGAGCGTTGCATCGCCTGTCTCCTCCGACGATACCTTAAGAATCTTGTCTTGACATCTCGTCACCAACCGCTCCACGCTCCACGCTGCACCAGCCAGCAACCTGACCTCAAATCGGCGACCATATACGCAACCAAATCACACATATTTCCACGATAAGATGCGCCCTTCACAGATTCTGCGCGGAGGCGGAGGCGAGAAGAAGCCGGGCCAGTGAGTAGTCCCGCAGGGCGGATGCTCAAGGACGAGCCCAATGCGTGGTGCGGAGGATAGGAGCAGGCAAGAGCGCTTGCTGATGCAGTGTCATAGGTATCTGGGTCCATGGGGTGCGCTCGGCTCCATGCCACAGAAAGGCATTGTACACTACGGCATCTCGAATAACCGAACCAACCCGCTCGCCGGCACCTTCAAAGCAGCCATTTTCAATACCGCCCGACGGACCCGTGGCCAGATTCTGTACTGGGGCGTGCCAATGGTTGTCGCCTACGAGATCATGCAGTGGGCAATCGAGAGGTGAGACTGCGCAATGGTCTTGTGGGATAGGCCAAAGTTACAACTGGCCATTATTCCACGATCCTCTTCCGTAATCCTTGCTGATCAAGTGTCAGGAATGAATACCTGAACTCCAAGGCTGGACGTGCAGAGTTTGCTGGTGAAGAATAAGGAGCTTGACGTGTACCACAAGAGATATCAAGGCAGACATATAGAGGAGTGTTGTACATATACCACGCTCACGAGTGAAGCGTGTCACTTTATTCACGCGATCCAGCCTTCGTTTTGAGGATAGTCTCAGCGTATCACCAGTGGTTCACGAAGACTCCAGGTATTTGGTATGATTTATGCTGATACTAGCCCTCACAATCAGTGTTCGGCATATCCAAACCCCTTTGTAAATCACATTGGACTTATCGTGTTTGGGACCAAGGAGAAGGAACATACAAGAATCTATGATCTGAGTTCGACGGAATACGCGAGGCAGGACGACTTGTTACAGCTGCTCTGGCACCGCGCAACGTCGGTCTGTACACGAGCGATAAAGCCTTGCTTCTCGGCAGACAGCATAAGTTATCGTGAACGACGATGCTTCAGTCTGGAAGATGACTGACTGCCACGTGGACTTCAGAATCAACACTTACAATAGCGACAAAAGAACGGTACACCTATGGTCGTGAGCCATCTGGAACATATTGACCAAAAAGTAACCGCTGTGGACATGATCTGTCTATCTACTATATACGCTGGCATTTCGCTGGCTGGAGGTTCAACACTGAGACGCAGAATGTGAACGCGATACGAGCGCTTGACTGAAGCTTTGATCTCCGAAGGGTTAGAATAATGGAATGCGCCAGATAGATGTCGAAGAAGAGCATGTTCAAAAACGGACCACCACCTCACGAAGGCGATGGCCTTGGCCATGCCATGCCATTACCATAGGCTGCATACCTCCTACTGCCATGCATCACCTGTCGTGGGATGGTGGGATCCACATGGCTGCCCTCTCCTGCTCCTGCCAACCATGACTGGTGGGTGATTCAGTCCCTTGATATGTGATCACGGAAATATGCCTTGTTGTGCGCAAGTTACACGCCAGACAGCGAAAGCTGCGAAACTACAGCCAATACTACTAAAGGTACTGTACTATGGAATAGTGGTAGATCATGCCGGCGTGACGAGTACATTGTAACGACAGAAGCGACAAAGTGGCTGAGTCAGGCTTTGAAGATGTGGAGTTCATGTTGTTTATTTGTCTTTGGCGAGGAATGCAGGCAGTGCCTAGCCTAGCTTACTCGGTACCTGCAGAAAGGCAAGGCTACATGTAGCTTCATGACATGAAGTTCCATTGATGGTATGAGGTATGTGATGATCATGCGCCTCGTGCTATTCATTTGCATGCGATCTGCAACAAAGGGGCCAGCCTCATAGTGTCATGCGTCCATCAATCTCGTCTTGAATAGGCTAATATGGGCCACACGGGGCAATCTACGTACCCTCACCACACCAGTCATGGCGCCATGGACATGTGGTCTCAAGACACCAAGGGATATATATGGCCAGCGGTTCCAACAGAATGAACAGATACAACAAACTACAGAGCCTGCCGCGGTGTGCGGCTGTGATGTCCAATGGCGCTGCAAATGGGGGGGGGGCGACATGCTGGACTGGTGCGCATGGCAGGCAGACAGGGAGATGAGGCCTCTGTGAGTCTGGGCTCTCGTCGCCACTCGCCAGTTCTTGATTATTATAGCGCCGCTGGAAAGGTGTGCTTGACAGTGCTTGTGTGATAGACGCGAGGGCCAGGCATGGCATTGTAAATGCTGGCCGAGTAATTACTCGGGCGTCGCTGCCGAAATTGCGTTCTCCCCTCCCGCGTTTGTCTCTGCACCCTCTCTTTTCCACTCGCTTTCGCGCCTGCACCCACCACGCCTGATGGTCAGCCCAATGCTCCCAATGCTGTGACAACGTCGACGATACCACTCTCCCCGACGACCTGACATTATTCCACCTGGAGTCCTCGACTCCAATTCGCTCTCTGGAATCGCTAATTGACCACGCCCGCCCGCAGACCACATTCTTTACCGCAGCATCTTGCGCGCCAGCCAGCCAGCCATCCCTCAGGCCAGACTTGGACAACACTCACAGATAGATCGTCGTCGCGATACACCTGCTCCCCACGGCTTCCTGTCGAGCGACAAACAAGACGCGACCGAACGACGACAAACTTTGGTCTCCCCGCCAACCGCAACGGCATAAACCAAACACTGGCACGATAAACCGATTATGAAACTCTCCATTGCGCTGCTCCAGGCAGCCGTTGTGGTATCCGCGGCGCAGCAGGCCCACCACCATGGACACCAGCACCTGCACAAGGAAAAGCGCGAACCACAGGCTCCAGCCGGCTACGAAACTGTTGACGGCCCGACGCAGGTTGTATACGTGCTGAACGGGCACCCTATCTCTGAGGCGGAAGTCCAACAGGGAATCAATAACGGTACACTGGTCTTCGCCGATGGTTTACTTTCCGATGCGCCGCCGAGCTATGAGGAGCCACCACCAAGCTATGCGCCGCCATCGTCTTCCAGCAGCATCAGCACCAGTACTAGCACCAGTACTAGCAGCAGCAGCACCAGCAGCAGCAGCACCAGCAGTAGCAGCAGTAGCAGCACCAGCAGCAGCACCAGGATCAGCACCAGCACCCCCGCTCCTACCACGAGCGTCAGCAAGCCCACCCCGACACCCAAGGCAAGCAGTGTACCACCCAGTCCACCATCACCACCACCCAAGCCAACCGCACCAAGCTATGGAGGTAGTGGTGGAAGCGGCATTGATGCTGACTTCCCCGACGGAACTTTGTCGTGCAATCACTTCCCATCAGAATATGGTCCCATACCTGTAGAGTGGACTGGACTTGGGGGCTGGACTGGTGTCCAGTGCCCAGGCGCGGGTTCTGACTCGACTGGCATCACCAATATCGAGACTGTCACTCCAGGCGGAACTTGTAGAGAAGGCGCGTATTGCTCGTACGCCTGCCCACCCGGTTATACAAAGACGCAATGGCCTACGTTGCAAGGGATGACTGGTCAGTCCGTTGGCGGAGTTTTGTGCCAAAATGGAAAACTTCACTTGACCAATCCCGACTTGTCGAAGAAGCTCTGTATGAAGGGAACGGACAAGGTCCAGGTCCTTGTGAAAAACAAACTCTCCAAGAACGTGGCTGTTTGTGGGACAGACTATCCTGGGTTGGAGTCGGAGACCATTCCTACCGATGTTGGACCCGGCGAAACCCAGAACCTCACATGCCCCGATGCCGACAAAGCCTACAAGTGGCAGGGCCGCAGCACTTCTGCGCAGTACTACGTCAACCCAGCGGGCGTACCGGTCGAGAAGGCCTGCTGTTGGGGTTCTGCTGAAAACCCCTGGGGTAACTTCGCTCCCATGAATCTTGGTGTCGGTTACACCAACGGCGCCGCATGGCTGTCTATCTTCCAAAACGCACCCACCACCAACGCCAAGCTGGAGTTCTCTGTCGAGATCGTTGGCGACACTCTCAGCGGCAGCTGTAAATATTCGGATGGCCAATACTGCTCAGGAACTTCATGCAGCCCAGTCACAGGTTGCACGGTAAGCGGCTTCCTAGATCTTCTTCAGTGAAGTGTTAACTAATTTCCTCTCAGGTTTCGCTCAGCTCTGGCACAGCAACCTTTGTGTTCTCCTAGTTCTGATCGTATGGTGCAGGCAGCGACTTGCTGGCATGATACGCACGATGACCAAGACGATATCGTAAATTTCTCCATGCTTTCACTGTCTCGGTCGACATGACCGGTGCTTCAACGGTGTGCGTTGTTCAAGCCCATATAGGTACTGCTCGAACGTACCGCAACATATAGCACAGCATCTGCTTCACGTGCTCGATCCTCGCCGTGCGAGTTCGGTGCTCGGCCGCCGCTTGCACGTTTCCAAATCTGCATTTTGGTGCCGGACATGTTTGTTCATTATTCAAGTCTATCGTGTTAGTGGAGGGCTAAAAGGGCGCTATTTGCTGCCATTCGTCCGTGGAAAAGGGTTTCAGGCGTTGTATCTGCGCCAGAAGACCAGAGCCAACAAGCAAGGCTGGTGCAATGCAATGGGGATCTGCTACGATGATTCCCACCCACGAATTTGTGTACATAATGTTTTTGTTAACCTTCGTAACGCGCCTCTCCAACTGTTCCCAGATATGTGCCTCTCATTTCTCAATACCGGTGTGAATGAAACTGCAGTACATGACTTAGCGCGCGTAGTAGGTAAATTGAGAGTGATCGTCGAATGTGGGGAGCTGCGATCGTTGTCCAAGCCACTTCCACCAAAGTCGGTTGCGATTAGGCAGTACAGTATCCGCACTTCACCAACACCGGACCCCAGCATTCGAACTCTTGTGCGTTCCACGCCTCCCACTCGACGTCACCTGTGCATATAGCAACTAGCAAGCATGGCGGAGGCGCCAATTGGTATGCAGACTCTGCGGAAACCCCCCAATGCTTTCGCTAATGAGGGTCCCAGTGCTCGATGGCGGTACCGGCTTTCTCAAGGCTGGCTATGCTGGCCAGGTAAGACCGGACGAGATGGCGCGGACAGAGACCGAATACTCACACGCGATGCGCAGAACTTTCCCGACCACCAATACCCTTCCATCGTCGGACGACCCATATTGCGGACGGAAGAGCAAGCGGCCGGGGATGTCCAGCTTAAAGACATCATGTGCGGAGACGAGGCGGCAGCAGCGAGGTCGATGCTGCAGATCACATACCCGGTACGAGGTGTCCTCTGTTTGGGCACAAGTAGGTCCAAGTGCTGACTGAATTGGAATTGCAGATGGAGAACGGAATTGTAAAGCGATGGGAAGACATGCAACACCTCTGGGATTACACGTTCTTCGAGAAGATGCAGATTGATCCGACTGGACGCAAGATCTTACTGACGGAGCCTCCCATGAATCCGCTCAAGAACCGGGAGCAAATGTGCGAAGTCATGTTCGAGCGGTATAACTTTGGAGGAGTCTACGTCGCCATACAGGCAGTGCTTGCACTCTATGCTCAAGGTTTATCGTCTGGAGTCGTGGTTGATTCTGGTGACGGCGTTACCCATATTGTGCCTGTGTACGAGAGCACAGTTCTGAACCATCTTACACGAAGACTGGACGTTGCAGGCCGAGATGTTACCCGCAATCTGATCTCACTGCTCACGCGGCGTGGATATGCGCTCAACCGCACGGCGGATTTCGAAACGGTTCGTGCGATCAAAGAGAAGCTGTGCTATGTCTCCTACGATCTGGCTTTGGACCAGCGACTGAGCGAGGACACAACGGTACTTGTGGAGTCATATACGTTGCCAGACGGACGCGTCATTCGTGTTGGCAGCGAACGCTTCGAAGCCCCGGAATGCCTGTTTCAGCCGCATCTAGTCGATGTCGAGCAGCCTGGTATTGCGGAGTTTCTGTTCAATACCATCCAATCGGCAGATGTGGATATACGATCTTCTCTATACAAAGCCATTGTTTTATCTGGGGGGAGCAGTATGTACCCTGGTCTACCCTCGAGAATGGAGAAGGAGATCAAGCAGCTGTGGCTCACGAAGGTACTTGGTGGCAACCCGGAACGACTCGGCAAATTCAAGGTGCGGATAGAGGATCCTCCTCGAAGACGACATATGGTTTTCCTTGGTGGTGCTGTTCTTGCAAACATCATGGCGGATAAAGACAACATGTGGGTCACCAAGCAAGAATGGGAAGAACAGGGCTCTGCTGCACTCAAGAAACTCGGCGAGAGATGATGATCAGAATGACTGAGCATCGTGCCGTGAATATATATGCCCACATCGGGAGTCGCTGCGGACAAGTTGTGCCGCTGTTTTCTGCTCCAAACACAACGTTGTGCCCCAAGTCAAGTAGCATCAACGAAGAAATTTGAGCAGTACAGTGGCGAGAGCTGAGCCATTGATTAGGCTCGCTTGCAGCATACAGGTAGTTCCATGCTTGTTCATACACTGCTATGACTCGTTTGCGTGGTGAAGCATATATACAAAGCCATCCGTAACCGCTGTTCTCAGCACACTGGGTGAGCCAAATGAATCCATGATGTCCACACTCAGCTTCACTCCCGACTCCTCACTTCTGCACGTACTGCTCGCGCGTCAATCTCTTTTCTGCCAGACTCTTTGCTCACGGTCTGAGCACACGAAGGCCGTCACGAGACGGCGCGGTCGCGCGCTTGAAGCTCTGGATCCCATGTTAGTCTCGTCAAACCGCTGGCTCAGCAAAGCAATGTGGCCTACGCTATCGCATTCTTCCCACGCTCGGCCGGCTCCAAATCCTAGACCTGCCCATACCGGCCATGCTCGACGCTTGAAGAGGAGGACTGAGAAGATCACGCCAAACGATGCGCCCAAGCCGGAGCGGATGAGGAGGGTGCTGAGGCAGTGGTCCCACTGTGAGATTGATGATATTAGTTCACTCTTGTCTTAACTCTTCCTGCCTCTGCGACTGCTGTTGCCGTTGTCTCCCTTCCTCGGATCTTACCTTTTCATTCAGTAGCGCTTCGCTCATGGGTCGGTTGGAACGCGTTGGCGGTGGGATCACGGCGCTGCTGGGCTTGTTTGAGTCGGCCATGATATATGTAGATGCGGTCAATCGAGAGGTGAAGAGCGCGCTGGATTTCGTGTTCGAAGGAGTCTGTGGTCGTCGTCGTTGCCAGCCAGCCAGCCAGACAGCGGGAGAGCTCTCAATGTCGGCGAATACTTCCGAAGTTTGTCCGATCCGTAGATATTTCAGACTTTAAAAAAGTTGCCCAAGTTCAAAACACCACAACACTCTTTCACAAGGCCAAAGTCATCAGACGGAACAGGGAGGAAATGGGTGGAACGGCACTGCACGATGCGACGTCTCTGGCGCGGCTCAAGGCTCTGGACAGCCTGTCAACTGTCGATGTCCAGCTGCAAGAAGCTCAGAAGTTATGCAACCACAGTGCCCGAGCAGAGATGCTGCTTCGCTGGCTGGTGACAAGATTGAAGCTATCCTCACCCATCCGATTACATTCCGGATCCTGGAATCTTTTTGCGTCTTGCGTTCGTCTGCTGCCAGTCCAGAGGATTGCAGCGATTCTGGGTGGTGGTGCCTTGCACGAAGTACTGCAGACGACTTGCGCTGAGCAAAGCATACCGAAGGACACTTTGTCAGCCATCTGGCACTCATGGGAGCTGCTGCACGTGATGAGCCTGGCGCCCGATGGCGCTGCTGCTATGGCCTTGCTGCGAGTTGATGGAGTTCTGGCCGCAGAGATTTGCGGACATTGGTTCAAGCACGTATATCGAATTTTACAAGAGCACGCTGCTGCTGCGACAGCTGCTGTTGATCGCTTGCTTCTCAATCTTGGCATCCAGCTATGGACCGCTCGTAAGCGCTCCTCGTCGGACGATGGAGCCTTCAGCTCCAAAGCTGTGGTCTCAGCATGTCGTATTGTGGTATTGCTCGGAAAGGACGATGAGCGTACTGCAACGAAGCGCAAACGAGCTACATACGCTTTAGAGCCTACGCAAGATTATATGCATGCGCTCGAATCACTGGTAGCCAAGCATACAGTACTGCCAGCTCGAGCATCATTCTTGGCCACGAGGCAGCACGAAGCCGGACACAGGAAGCAGCCCCCGAAGACTGGACTGCAGCTGGCAGGAGTGTTTGATGCTCTGAAGACGAGAATGCAGGATGCGCATGAGGTGGTGCCCGTCGTTCTGGATATTGCCCTGAGGGCTGTTTCAATGCCGACGCCGGGGCAACGGAATAGAGAACTCCCGTGGATCGAGACTATGTTCGAAGCTTTATCTGAGCATCTCAATCTTGATGACTATCGCCAGCATGACGAGGCGATTACGGCCATGTTACACTGTCTCGCCGAAAACAAAGTCACATTGTCATCTCAGAAGCTATGCGGATTAGTCAAAAATGCTCTCGTTGCATCGGAGGGCCCCCGTGGTGTCAGCTGGCGGATAATTGCAGAGATTGTGTCTCTCAACTCTGGAATATTCACCGACATAGCCATTGCGGCTGAGCTGTTCGCAGCTATCGGAGCTAGACAGATGTCTACAACAGCAAACGACTCCATTGTGAAAGATCGCATAATCGTGCAGATCATTGATGCGTTCTTTCAAAAACAGCAGACGAAGGATTTTCTGACCCTATGGCACCTCCAACTGCAAAGCAATGTGGCCAACCAGGCCGCTGAAGTATGGTTAGCTGTCGTGCCCGATGTCGTAGACGCGATATCATCACTTCTCGATGCAGACATCGTTCTTTCAGATTTGACTGAACATTTTGTACTTCTCCAACAACTGGTTGTTCGAGAGGAGCGTGACATCATCCAGGACGACACTCGCAGAAGATTACGAGCCGACCTGGTGGTGCTCCGCACGGTCTTTCAGGGGTTGCGTAACAGTGGCCGAGTCGAGCAACACCTCGAGAGGTCGCTGGCCACTCTGAGGTCGCTCGATACCTCTCACTTACACGTTGATTGCCGTCGGGAATTATGGCAGTTCTTTACTGTAGTGTTCGAGCAATGGCTCCCATCGTGGGTGAATGCACAATCTGACCATGCTGCGGTTGCAGCATATCTCACTGGACTGGTCAAGAGCGACATCCTTGCCATGGCAATAAAGGATGCTCAAAGTGCATCATGCGCAACTTCGGCAGCGCAGGTTCTCCTTGGAAGTGTGCACAGTATGGGGCAGCCATACATCACCGACGGCAAAAGCGCGGCTCTACGGCCTCAGGTCGTTGAGATGTTGTGCGCGCGGCCTCAGAGCGGTCTGCCCGTTCTGGCCGAGTACCCTAAGCTCCTTGTAGGATTGCCGTCAGCGTCCGTTGATCAGGTCTTGCAGACAGCAGTATCTCATCATGCTCATGATGGCTACTCTGACGAAACCATACGAAATGCTGGCAGCGTCATTCCGCAGGTCCTCGCAAACATTATGTCGGCTGTGAAACACAAGGGAGATATGGACAAGTGGCTCGCTACATTGAACGTCTCACAGTACGCGTTACTAGCACCAGCTGCCCTGAGGATGCATGAGCGCGGTATAGTCCTCAACAGACTCCTCAGCCAGAAATATGATTGCCCGTCCGCTGGGTCTCTTGAGCAGCTTTCGGCACTTGTCCTTTCTTGGCTCATGTACCCTGTGGAGGATTCGCAATTGCTCAAGTTAGCGCCGGCTTTGTTTGATCTGGCGTTCCTATGGGCACCACTTACCGAGTTCACTGAACCATCTGCGAGTCTACAACATCTCCCTTCCATTGTGCGGGCGCTTTTCCGTCATTTGTCCGCCGCGAAAGCTCAGCATCAACGAAAGGAGCTTTCGCGAGCTGCAACCGAGCACATCAGGACCTGGGAGGCTGATACTGGTGGCATAATCAACACCTTTGCTTCGGATGCCCTGATTTTGTTAACCTGCACGACAATCGCTTGTCTTGAAGAGTCGAACAGCAACGAGAATGATTCATACGCCCATCACGAGAAGAAAGTAATGCGGGCGTTGGTCGAACACCTCGTCACTCAATTGGAGGGCGCGAAAGCAGATCTAGCAGGGCGCAAGAGTGGGCTGTCACGCATCAACTACTCTGCTGCTGGCGATGGCCTTCTCATCCTTCCCGAATCAGTATGGAAACTGGTCGGATCTAAAAGAAAGACTTTTGTTGGTAGACTCGTCAAGGCTGCGAAAGACATCATACTGTCGGACAACTCATCTTCGGCTGTGCTCAAATCGACCAGTTTCAAACTGCTCTGCAGATATGATGCTGGTTCTGACTTGACCGAGACCGCGGCTCAGATCTTATCAAGGAGCGGTACTGCCAAAGATGAAAGACTCGTGCTTCGTTGGTTCGAAGAATCGCTAGGCACTGAAGTAAGCGTCGATGCAATTGCCAACATCATTCGCTCCGGACCGCCCAAGTCCTTGGCTGTGGCGCAGCTGAATGGATGCATGATCAAGAAATGGGCAAAATCCGTGGAAATGCCAGCTACATTCTCTGCGAACGATGTATGGCATTATCTGCTACGTACATTGTCAGAAACAGATGATGGTGGCATTCAAAGTGAGGCCTTGTCACTCATAGAGACACTTGCTGCGCAAAGGAAGCACATTGTCAGCCAGTATGGCCTCGAGCAGAGCTTGAACGCCATGCACCAAGTGATGTCCCGAAGCGGCCAGGCCGAGGAGGCGTTTTCCAGAGTTTGCCAAGTACTGAAAGTCATCTTGCACCAGTACCGTACACAGCTACAAGGTCGCTTCCACCTGGTCACTGCGCTCTTCCAAACGCTCCTAACCAGCCTTTTGGACGAGACCTCGCCTGCTGCCTCCCTTCAGATCCGCCAACGCCACGCAAGAGATGTCGCCCACCTGTTGGAGATCTTCTGCAAACCGGTCTGGGTCCGAAACACAGCAATGAACCTCGTCGACAGTTCGCGCGAGGCCCAAAAGTACGCGGGCCAATTCGTGCACTATATCCTACATCACTATTGCTCCCAAGTCCTGGCTTCCAACCCTGCCGAGGCCATTCGAGTCGCCATCCGACCGGGCATTTTTGCCATTTGCGAAGCGATGGAGGCCCATGATGAGGCCAGGATGAGGTCTTTGAGCGCTGCCATGAATGCGAATGAGAGGGCTATCTTGCGGATTGTAGTGAGTGATTGGAGACAGTTTGGAAAATGGGAGGGGAAGTGAAAAATTATATATAAAAAAGATAACAGAAAAAAAAAGAAATTGGCAGGTAAAATTCGAAATCTTTTGTCCATCATGTGCTGCATGCAGTCTTCGTCGTTATGCTCCTACTTATAAGTGTAACTAACTGTTCGAGTACAAAGAAAGACAGAGACAAGCAAGAAGAAAGACATGACAGGACAGGACAGGACAGGACACGAGACGACCACAAAACGTTTATTTTTACAACCATTGATAATCATCGCCTTTTCCCGCCCATCTAGGAGGTCATCAAATCATTTCATCGAATAGTGTTTAAACACAAGCTTTGACGCGCATGTCGTTTACTTTACTCTCTTCGTCAATTCATATGGGTATTCAGCTTTCTTTCTCCCCCCCCACCGCTACCGCCACTAATCCAACAACAATACACAAGTCCAAAGAGGATCAAGCTGGACAGATAGAGCATCCAACAACAACAACCAGCAGAAGGACAAGAAGTAGAAGTAGAAGAAGAAGAACAAGAAGAAGAACAAGAAGAGATAGATCCTCCTGACTTGCTGTTGTTGTTGTTGCGCCTTCATACCACTTCGACATAGTTGGACGGGAAAATCCCTTCGCGTTTCCCTATCCTGCCCGTCCACCAATCCGCCTCACTCTCGGTTCTCTTCACAATGTCAATGATATCTCCCTTTTTGAAGCCCAAATCGCCGGGTTGGTCGGCCTCAAAGGTGAATTTGGCAATGGCTTGGCCAGGGGATACGGAAGCCATTTTTTCTCCAAACGCGGGCTTGGGCGCCGACGGTCGTCCTGGTGCAGGACCTTTGCGATCGGAGTAGACGTAGTCAGTTTGATCGCCCAGGGTCGACGATCGATCTCGGCCTTGGAGACTGTCAAACGTCTCGTTGGGGTTCGCGCGACTGGATGGGTTCTGCCACGTGGAAGCACGATTCGGAGACCCGAATCCGTTGTTGTTGTTGGTGTCCTGTCGAAATTCTCCTGTCCTCTGCGTCGCAATGCCTTCTTGATATCCACTTCCTGTCCGGCCCTGCCACACCACATCTTCGTGGCTCTCATCGTACACCGGGACATCGTTGTACATGGCATCATCCTTGAAACTGCCCCCGACACCCGCAAAAATCCTCGAGTTAAGCACTCGTGTCAACGGCTCGGCCTGTGGAGGCACGGGAACATTCCCACCCAACAACTCCCTCGCCGTCAGCTTTCTCCCATACATTTTCTCATTCGCGTCTCGCCTCTCAATCAACACACTGCCCTCCAACGAGACTCCCGCGAATAAGCCTTTCGTCTTACTGTAGGCGAAAATGCCCGACACGCTCTTCAGACTCGCCGCTCCCGCCGCTTCGGCATTTCTCCCCACGGGTCCCGCGGCAATGCTGACGTTTCCTCCCAGCGTCAGCGATCCCACTTGCGAGAACGTCTTCACGGCGCTCGCATCGTTGAGGATGAAGACGAAATCGGTGATTTCGAAGCCAATCTGTCCACCAAAGCCTCCTCCTACGGTTCCGATGGCAGAGGGTGCGGACCAGGTACCATCTGCGAGACGGGCGACGACGACGCCGCTGCCGAAACGGCCTGAACCGAGAAACCCGGCCTTGAAGACGGTGATGATGGCCAAGCCTTTGGCATTGGCGAGGATGGAAGGTGGGATGACTTTGTCGGGCCCAAAGGATTGTCGAGGGTCGATGAAGGATGCGAGGATGCGACCGCACTTTTTGCATTCGCCTGAAGAGAGCGTTGTGTCAGCGGCAAGGTGTGGCATGAGGTGCTTATGAGGTGGGTTGTGGGGGGGATCGGTTCTCACTCACTTCGCATGGACGAGGGCAGCGGGTTGTTGAGAAAAGGCGGCATAGTGTGCACGGTATGGCCAATGGATGATGCGGTGCCGTACAAGACAAGAAGAGTGCGGTATCGATTAATAAGTAGTAGGAGGTAGTCGTCTCTCGCGTTCAGCTGCTGCTTATTTATTGTATAATTGTGGCGCAGACCCCATGACGAAGCGCGGTAGCCAAGAAGGACTAGTTCTTTTGTAGTTCTATAGCTCAGGTATACCCTACCTTACCTTGCCTTATACATCCATCCACTTCGCTTGTGAATGCGAGACACGACAACCACAACCACAACAATAACACTCCGACGCAACCTCAACTCTCACCCCTTGACGCTCCGCCTCTTCCGCCGCCTCCTCCTCCTCCTCCTCCTCCTCCTCCACTCCCACCACTCCCACCACCACTCCCACCACCCACCATGTCCGAAGCCTACGAACGCGAACGGTCCGCCTCCCCTCCCCTCCCCTCCCCTCCCCATCCCTCCCTCCTTCATCCCTCCCCACCAAAGCCAACCAACACCCCCCTTAAACTAACCCATCCATCCATCCATCTTCCAGCCAAAACAACGACTCCCTAACCTCCCTCTCCCAAAAAGTCTCGGCGCTCCGCAGCGTAACAATAGACATTTACGACAACGCACGAGATCAACACGT
Organism: Sphaerulina populicola P02.02b; assembly: GCA_000291705.1. Lineage (NCBI taxonomy): Eukaryota > Fungi > Ascomycota > Dothideomycetes > Mycosphaerellales > Mycosphaerellaceae > Sphaerulina > Sphaerulina populicola. The sequence continues at coordinate 198,247 of JH792490.1, forward strand.
CATCGACTCGACATCAGACACGTTTTCCAGCATGACGAGCTCGCTGACGGGCTCGAGTCGGAGATTGGTGACGATGGCGCAGAGTGGGAATAAAGTCGCCGTGGTCAAATTGGCCGGGATTTTGATTGGAGTCGGGGTGTTGGGGTATTGGATTTTGCATTTGATCTTCTGAGAAGAAGAAGAAGAAGAAGATGATGATGATGGGAGGATGATGGAAGGATATGTGGAAGGTTGAGTGAGCTTTTGAGGGTTAGCGATGGCGTTTGGTCACTGGATGGAGAGGGACGTGTTTCCAAGAGCATGGGACTGGTGTTCATATGGCAGGAAAAGAAAAGAGTACACAAGTGAAAGAGCAGTCACGCACTCCAAGGTTGTGTGTGTGTGTGTGTTATCATATTCATTCATTCAAAAAACTAGGTACTTTCCAGGTGTCTCATCAAGACAGTGTACTCCTGTAGACAAATTGCAAGGTATGAACCATATCTACAACATGCGGATGACCTTCCCAGCACCAATCTGCACTATCCCCAAACGTTCCCAAATAAATCGTCGGAATTAGTGGCGCCCCCACCGCCACTCTTGGCTGGTCCAGGTGTCGTAGCCACTGGACTAGCATGCGACCATCCTCCAAATTCCTCGTCTTGCTGCACAGAAAACCCACTGGCGCTCGTAGACGTGTTCGTGGGAGCATCACCCCAGCCAGAATCAAACGCGCTGGTGCTCACGGACGGAGTAGGCTTGAATGACGCAACAGGTGACGGCGCCTTTGTGACTGGCGGCGCTGCAGTAGTCTGACGAGCAGGTTCCGCATCAGGAGAGGCCCACGCATCATTGGAATCCCACACATTCGTGCTTGCAAAGTTGGACGTGGAAGACGTTTGAGCTGCCTTGGGAGCTGGCGGAGGCGGCTGCTGCTGCTGCTGTTGCGAGAGGTTGAATGCCGCGAAGTTAGCCGCTTGTATCGGCGGTGGTTTACTCGCCGTCTTTGCAGGCGGCGCGGGTGGGGAGTCCATATCGAAGAGGTCACCCATGCTACTTGCAGCTAGAGGCGCCGGACTCTTGGTCGCTGATGACGTTACAGGCGATGCAGAAGAGAAGTCACCAAAGTCGGCCCCGAAACTGTCGCGCGTCTGCCTGGTTTGAACTGGGGGTGAGGTGAGAGGTGATGTCTGCTTCGGAGGCGCAGCTGGCTTGGCATCGAAGAAGCTCCCGCCACTGAGTATTGATGCCTTTGGTTGCTGCCCTGATGCTGATGCTTGCCTGGAGTGACCGGGTGGTGCCGAGAAATTTGAGAAGGGAGTGGACTTGGGCTGTACGGGCGGGCTGGAGAATGATAGGGAGCCAAATGCATCGCCAAGACCACCGAGTGCCTGGGTGTTCGATTGCTGCACCGTGGGGCTTGCTAGAGGGGGTGACGACATTCCCGAAAAGGCGTTGGCCGCGGGCTGTGCTGGCTGGGCGATCGGCTTCGACGCATATAAAGACAAGATAGACTGCTTCAGATCTGACCTTCCAGAAGACGAAGCAGCAGCGTTCGGCCCAGTGCTCGAAGGCCTCGCTGGAGGAGCTGATTGTGCCCCGCCAAAAAAGTCCATTCCTAGTAAGCTCTCACCAGGTCTGGTCGGTTTAGGCGGTGCCACGGAAGATTTAGGAGGAGCAGGTCTGCTGAGAGAAGGCTCGGTTGTACTTGGTCTTGCAGGCTGTGCTGCTGGCTCTGACATGTCCCCGAACAGATCCATCTGGGGTTGCTGTGCTCGCGGCGGGCCTGGCAAAGCTCCTGTAGCTTGACCATTCCTCACACTTGCGCTGCGCTCCCGCTCCCTCACTTGCTGTTGGACTACGTTCAACGGCACATCGTCGTCGGCGCCGCCTTCGTCCAGCGTGCTTGGATCGGGCATGGGTCCATCCATAACCCACCGCTTGCTATCATACTTGGTCCGAATGAAGTTCTCAATCTTCGCCTCATTAGGCACATGTCCCTCTGCCAACTTGTGCTCCCAGTATTTGTTCGCTCTTCCGTTGCCCCACTTCAGCATACTCGCCATCTGTTCATCCGTCCAAGAATCCAAATCCACCGACTTCACCTTGGAGATGTGCGTCCCCATGCCGCGGTGAATGCCCGAGCACCGAATGCACACAAAGATTCCAAGGTTCCAGCTCGCCCATCGTGGATGTTTGTTGCGTTTGCAGTCAGCGCAGCTCTTGTTGGTCTCTAGCTTCACCAACTGCTTCAGTGTCGCTCGATTCTGTTCGGCCTTGTCTGGGCCCGCTGCTCGACGTGACATGTTTGAACAATCCAAGTGGGAAGGCAGCAGTGTAAGTTCGAAGTGAAGGTTGTAAACGAGTTCAACGTAGAGTGTGAAAGGAGAAAGGAAAGGCAGAAAGGCGGTTCGTTCCAGAGGAGGTGAAATGAATGAATGTCGAGACGTCGTCAATAGGTAAGCTCGGTCATTGGTTCAAGAAGTCCGTAATCCACGCCAACCCACAACGCTTTTAGTGTGGCTTACGACAAGGACATGAAATCTATCTGCCTACATTCTCCACGACGCCTGCTGCTACTGTGCTTCCTTCTGCTCGCACCACGACCCGATCGCCCACCTCAAGCGGAGCCCCGTCGTCGAGAGCAATCCTCACCACAGCTCGCTGACCCGCCTTCACAATCCGCGGCTTCTTCTTCAGCACCTCGTCTTTGGCATTGATAATGCTAAACAGTTGGCTGATCTGTCCTGGCACATGGAGCCGACCCACATGCACATCCACACCCTGCGGTAGAAGAGCATCGATGGCCTGCACTTTGGCAATCATGTTCTTCGCTACCGAGACCGGCTTCGATGAACCACACACGATGTCACCGCTTCTCAAATGTTGCGGCTCGACATCTGCAAGATGAAGAGCAGCAATATCTCCTGCTGCTGCCCACTCTTTCGACACGCCGGCCAATTCGATGCCCTTCACTGTAGCCTTTTCTCCGCTGGGTTGGATGATGATAGACTCGCCGACTTGCACATTCCCGCTTCGCACCAGACCAGATATTGAGACAGGGTTCTGTATGCCGCCTCGAAACACGTCTGCGATTTGCAGACGTAGAGGTTTCAGCACGACCTCTACCGACGTCGACTCAGGGACAGACTGCTCAAGTTGTTGTATCAGCGTCGGGTGGTTCTTCTTGACCCAACCCGCCTCTGAACTCTCGGAAGGCGCCTTGACTACGTTCTCCCCACTAAGCCCACTGCAAGGCACGACTGATATGTTGTCTTTCGAGAAGCCCGTCTCCATCAAGACTTTACGTACTTCCGCACTGACGGCCTTGAAGATCGATTGGTCCCAGGGCTGCGGAGTAGAATCCAGCTTGTTGACAGCGACCACGATCCGCTGAAGCCCGACGGCGTGGGCAAGTAAGATGTGCTCTCTGGTTTGCCCTTTCATTCCCGACTCGAGCTGATTCGCGTCCACCACTAGCACCCCCATATCGGCCATCGACGCTCCGCCAATCATGTTTGGCACGAAGTCGCGATGGCCAGGGGCATCAAGAATTGTGAAGTCCACATCGCCGGAACTAAAATGATGCTGGGCGATATCGACAGTGACACCTCGTTGACGCTCTTCTGAGCCCGTGTCCATTACCCATGCTAGTGCAAAGGAGGCCTTGCCCATCTCTGTCGCTTGTTTTTTGTATCTGCGTACTGTCAGTCCCATTTTCCGGAGGCCTTGCAATCATCGATCGGCACACATATGCTCGGAAGCTCGGGCGGAGAACTACTTACTGATCAACATCCCTTTGTGCCACGGCGCCAGTGTCAAGCAGTAGTCTACCCATGAGCGTACTCTTGCCATGATCCACGTGTCCAATGACTACGAATGCTGCGGACTTTCGCTTTGATTTCTCTTCTTGCCAAAGCTTCGGTACATCTAGGCCTTTACTTTTCACCTTAGGTGTAGGGTCCAGCTTCAAAGCTTCCGCCTTTTTGGCAAGGCCGTTTACTGTGGGCTGTGTCTGTTTCACTTTATCTGTCGTCATGATTCTGATTAGCTATGTCTCGGTCGTAAGCATTTATTTGTTCAGTCCCCTGCTGCCTTGCTGTGCCTTGATCACGGTATCGTCGGGTGAAGGCCCTGCAAAAGCGCCCAGGCTATATCTCTCGCCGAAGAGGTCCTGGAGACCGATCTTTTTACCACCCTCAGACCCCGAGGACCTGGACGCGAGGGTGACACCAAATGCAGTAGGTGGGCACCGAAGATCTGGCAGGACTTCTGCCGCTTTTTCAGGAGGTGGAGTTGGCTCTCGTGGAGGAGGCGTAGGTGATCGTCTTCGTCGGATGGGATATTTCTTTGGCGGTTCACGAGCCACGGGCAGATCGTTCTCTTTCGTGTCCTTGGGCTTGCTCAAGCAATCAAGTCCGCTAATAGAGTCGATTGCTGCCGCCTGTGATGCTTGCTGCGGAGCTGCTGCTTTCCTTCTCCTTTCTTCTGCTAGCTTCGCCAGCTTAGAGGATCCTCCAAGCAGTCGTGGCTCTGGGCCGACTGGTCGGCAAGGGACCAGCAGACCAATGTCCTGCACAGGCACATGTGTCCATGGAGTACCCTTGAACCAGTCTGCAGCTGACAGTGGTGGCATTGGTGACTTCGAGTCTGCCCGAGCCTGATCAGTGGCTGACCACCTGTCGCACTCGAGAGCGCGCCCACCTTGACAATTCCCTTTGCACGAGCAGTGCCTCCAGGCAGATCTCGTGCACGAACAAAACAGGTAACAGCACTCACCTGCAATTACGGCACTCTGCTCGGCTGCCTCATCGAACTTGCTCTTCGGTTTCTCCTTCTTCGCTACCTGTTGTTTGGGTTGCTGTGGTGCCTTCGAGTTCTTGAGATATGCCACACTTTTGCCAACATCCCAGTAGTAGTGCCATAGCGCATCCTCGATTTGCTTTGTTGTTGCTGGTATACCCGCCTCATCCAGCTCTGCTCTTACAACCGGTGTCAAGGCCGCAAAGTTGTCCTTGTCCTCTGCTGAGTATTCGCCCGGCCCATCTTCTGCGTATTCCTCCTCATCTGAATAGACATCATCGTCGTCATAGTCGATGTTTTTGACCCGCTGCATTGTGCAGCTTCCCTTTACAGTGGAGATCGGTGTCGGTGAATGTGTGCCGGAGAAATGGACCTGTCGAGGTACAACGAGGGTCTTCCTGAAGGGTTCAGTGCCAGTCTGTGCTGTGGTACTGGTGTAGAGCTACCCACCTCCTACCTCCTCGATGTCTGAGCTCAAATGCGGGCACGGGCACGATACTCCACGATACGCCAAGTGGGTCTGACGGACGTTTGAAAACTATACGCACGCGGCACTGATCGACAGGAACAACAACACCTCACCTCACCTCATCTACATAATCCAAGTCACAGTTCCACTGACACACGTAGAAACGAAAGCTATTGCTAACAAATTACGCAGCTGGCGGCTGTTGGAATATCACAATCACACGCAGTTCGACACTGCTCGGGCAACGACCATCATCAGATGCCAATGGACTCATAACCACGCAACAAGAACTAAAAATCCGACCTCTGGGCCTGGAAAGCGGCGGCTGGATAAGCAAGGGAAGTGGTTTGATTGGGGCAAGTAATTCTTCTTCTTCTTCTTCTTCTCCTTCTTTTTCTCCTCCTCCAAAAATAAACTATCTACCCAAGAATCGAAGTCAAAGATACGCACAAGAAGTGTTCAAAAAAGGGGGTATATCTTCTCTTGGTCAGTCATGATCGCTTCCCAGGGGGTATAGGCAAGCTCGTGTGGGTCCATGTGCTTTCACCACGCGGTCTCAGCCAACAGCCTCTCGAAACAAGGACCAGTCAGTAAGGCGTGGTGACAAAGCTTCCTCCCATCGGCAAGAACTCCACAGCTGAACAAGCCCAACAGTGGAAGCGCTTCCGTCATACATCAGTCGTTAAAATAAAACAATCAAGCTCTCCAAACATGTCCAACATCTCGAGCTCAACAGCCCAGCCCTGCACCCAATCAAAAACCCCGCGAGCGCGCATGCGCGCTCATGCACGAGGATTGGTACCCAAATGGTATCGAGATCACCGGTCGCATCTACTTAGATGAGAAGCAAAGCGACCACACCAGCGACAGCTGCGGCGGCCATGGAGCAGACTTGGAGTCCGCTCGCAGCGCCTGGCGAAGGAATGATACCAGTAGAGCTCGGGTAGGCGCCAGTGGGATGCACGGTCGTCTGGTTGCCATAAGATGGTATCGTTACGGAAGCCATGGTGGTGGGCACAGTGAGAGTGGAAGTCTCGGTCTCAGTGGAGGTATAGGACGTCACAGAGCCGTCGCGCGTGGCGGTGACAGTGGTCGCGACGCGGAAGACGGTCATGGTCGTGTAGTAAGTCGTGGTTGCAGAAATCGGTGGTGAAGAAGAAGTCGATGGTGCGGGAGGGCCATAGCCGGGAGGCTGCTCGGCGGCCGATGCCACAGCTCCTTGGAGGAGGGCGGCGGCAGCAATGACGCCTTGCGAAAGATCCGAGAAGCGCATGATGATGTTGATGGTGTGGTTGGAATGGGTCGAGCCGATCGGTTGGGTCAAGTGCCCCGAGATGGAGCAGATCGATTCCCTGGTCTGGGAGAGGTGTCGTCTTCGAGACGATTGACTGAGACTTATCTCGTGCTTGGTTCGTTGGACGCCGGGTCTGTTGCTGGGAGCGATATAGCAGCAGAGGGAAGCTGCAAGAAGGGGCGCGGGCTAGCCAACACGTCGTCGAGACGTCTATCAAAAAGGAGGGTGAGGGTGAGGGTGAGGAGGAGGAGGAGGAGGCCAAGACCGGGAGCAGGTATGTAGGGAGCGTGGTGTGGTAGGGAGCGTGGTGGTCTGACTGGCGGTGGTGAAGCAGAAACGGGCGCGAGCGGCGTGGAGTGGAGTGGAGGGGAGGGCGAGAATATACGTCCCTTAAGGTTACAGTCGTCGGCCGTGCGCAAATTTGTTTCCCACGCTACTGGCTGGGGCCACCACCCGCCATTTCTGGTTAGACTCGACTTTTAACTCGGACGCTGTGGCCCATGCGCAAATTACCCACAAACAAATACCATGTATCATGTGACTTGTCACTTCTGTTATTTCTGCCGTGACTTATTGGCATCTGCACCCACAGCGGGGCGGGGCGGGGTGGGGCGGAGCGGAGCGGGGCGGGGCGGAGCGGACTGTTGGTGAAATAGGTAGGTCAAGTATATAGGAGGTACATGTAATATATATAATAGTAGTACAACACATTGTCATAAGGTATCATCGGATTCGTATCGTATCGTATCGTCTCTGTCGACAGGGCTACCTCGTTGTAAGCAACTCCCAAGTTCCAACAAGTCTAGAACCACTTCACTACATGTTAACTTTAATGAATCTAACTAGGTACCGTCGTCCATCCGAAGAAGAGAAAAAAAAAGAACAGTACATGTAATGATGTACCTAAGGTAAGGTACTGTTAGTACTGTTAGTACCCTCCTAGCGCCGGCTGATTTGTCTTCATGCACTTTGAAATCACATGACAGTCTGCACACCCCGCCTGTTCAAGTTCTGTCAATCCCTAGGGCAAGTTCCAACTTCCAACGATGTTCTATATGTATATGTATTACGTTTGAAACACTGCCCGGGCCCCCAAGGGCGTACATACCTCCTAGTCCTGTCCTCATCCAATTACTATTCGAGGTACATACATGTATGTAACAGGTATAAAGGGCTCCTGATCCTCTTTCTCGCCCTAACCTAACCCTAGGACCTATGTAGGTCCTACAGTACAGTACTACAGGACTACGATTCAGTCACTCACTTACCCTCACGGCCAATACAGAAATTGTGTATAGGTAGGTATGTAGGTACAGTACATTAATGGCCAAGGTAACTAACCATTCACATCCTAACATCTACCAAACCAGCAGCGATATATATGTAGATATGTTCGAATTTACATACCTACATACCTACTGTACCTACCTCCTACCTTACCTAGGTACCTACCAGACTAAAACGGCCGTAACACGATAACACGGGTGACACGGTGACCGGTCCTGATTTCTTTTTTAAAAATAATAATAATACAGTATCTCTCTCTCTCTCTCT
>JH792490.1:206671-218613 GCA_000291705.1 Sphaerulina populicola P02.02b
AAGCAAGTAAAAAAAAGCCAGTGTTCTCATCAAGTCATCAAGAAAGCAGGTTTCTTCTTTCTCCTCCTCACTCAGTCCTTCACAAATCATGCCACAACTCCCGCACAAACTTTGCAACATCCGCCCCAATCATGCCGCCATTATACGTCGGTGTCGACTGCACACTCACCTCTCTCCCCGGCATCTCTCCTCTCGACGACCGAGGCGGCCCTCCCGCAAAACTGACACCACGTCGGGATTGCTGCCTCTCGCTGCCGCCGCCCGTCGGACCACCGATGCCCATCTGATTCTGTTGTCCTCCTGCTCGCTTCAAAGCTAGCTCGCTGCCCATCTTCGGCGGACTGGCCGACTTACTGAGCGCACCCGTCCCTCTCTGCGAGCTGGGGAGATGGACCGCGCTTTTCGACATGTTCAATCCCGTGGATGCCCTCGCCAGTCCCGGCCCAGTAACGGAAGCAGAAGATGATGGTCGATGCAGCTTACTTCCCTTGCAGCTCCTGAGCCGAGCAATCGCTTCTCCCACGGGATCTCGAAACTTTTGCACCACACGCAGCTCCGTATTGACAGCCCGAAATCGTCCTTGGAAAATCTGAGGCCCCATCGAGAGTCCAGAAGCTTGCTCTGCATTACTCATGAATGATTTCAGACTCTCATTCCTTCGATCGTAGACATGCCCGGGCAGGACAGGTTTGGCGACTGTCCCTCCCAACTTATGCTCGGCTCTCGTTTCCAGATCTGCCAGAGCTTTTTCTTGAAGCAACCTCAGCTCCGTCCTTGATCGACCCATCGCAGGAGTGGTTGTTCCCGAAGAGTTTGATATCGTAGAGCCAGGGCTGGTTGGGCCAAGTTGGAAATTTGCCCCTGCTCTGTTGTCCCGGGGCATGCCGTGTTGGTGTTCCTCAGGGGTGTGAAAACCGCTACCTTGTTTGGGTGTATTGAGTGCAGTGCTGGCACCGCTGCCCATCGAGGGATGAGATGTCGAAGCAACGAAACGCGAGACAAGCTCATCCATCTCTCGCTCGGCATCAGTTGTGCTGTCGCCCGCTCCAAGATTGGATTTTGACGAGCGAAGGGACGGGGCCGGCGAACTACTGTTCGTGCGAACATTGTCGAGAGTGCTAACACTGGAGACGGCCGCGGGCGAGGGAACATGTATCTGGCTAGTCACACGTTTGGCTGCAGGGTTTGTATAATGTTTCTTGGCTTGTTGTGCATCTGGGGGTGGTGGACTTCGTGGAGGCGCAGTAGCGTGTGTTTCGAGCTGCGTATAGCCCCGGGCAGTCTCTTGCTGATAGATGGGTGGCGCAAACGAGAGCGGAGGAGCCTGTACAGGAGGTGTTGGCTGCTGCGGCTGATGCTGCTGCTGCGAAGATTGCGGCAAGACTGCAGCAGGTGCTGGTTCGGCCGCTTCCTGCTGTGCACAATCGTGAGCCGACGTCCTCGGAGGACGGGCAGACTCCTGCTGTCGAGGGGGCTCTGTAGCAGGCTCCTGGAGCAAAGTCTGTGGGGCCTGCTGAGAGGCCTTGGGGTCCATGACTGGCAATGGAGCTGGCTGTACTCTCGTCTTGGTCATTGTCTTCGGACTTCCGGCCTCCACTTCTCTGGGCCGGTCGTTGTTGTCTATCTTCTGTTCCGCCATCCCGATCTCAGATCTCCCTTTCTGCATCCCTTCGCTTACTTTTGCAACCAACAAGTCACTCGGTGTCAACGCATTGGTGGTCTTTTCTTTCGCACCAATATTCATACTCGTCCTCCTCGAGTTATTCGCCGTGTTCTGTCTTGTGCTGTGTGGACTCGCACTGGCTGACTCCTCCGTCCATTCATCTTCTTGGAGCCCACTGCCCTCCATGTCCAACTGCTTGATGCCTGTGTCATCTTCCTCGTCATCGTCGTATCCTCCATCACTCTCGTCCGAGTTGCCAACTGCAAATCCCACCTTCTTCGACGCCGCAGCCGACTTCTGACCCGAACCTTTCCTTTCCTGCAACGTCCGATACTCGGCAGGTGTGATTTCAGCGCTCTTGGGTCTCTTACTCTTGCCCCTCAACCCCGGGCTCACCGGTGCTCGTGCTCCCATGCTTGCCAGGTTCCGACTGCTTCCTGCAACTCCCAGCCTCGAGAGCTGACCATGGCTCGCATTCTTCTTCAACTTCACTTGACTTTGACTAACCGTCCGAGGCAATTGGTATGCGGTCAGATTCCGTTTCATAGCAGGCCGACTTTGAATACTCTCGTCCAGGCTACCTGGCAAGCGGATCTCGGTGTCGGCCTCGTGTGATCGCTGGCGCGCATGTCGTCGTCCGTCGTCAAAAGCGACATGTCCTTGCGCCTGCTTGTTCATTTTGGCCAGATTGCGAGCGCTGCTGTGGTTGCGCGCGCTGACGACCTTTGCGCCATGGTGGCGGGGTTTGACGCGGGCAGCGGCGTAGGGTTGCAGTTGCAGCTCGCTGGCAGCGGGACTTGCGAGGCCAGGACGACTGGATGAATGCGAACTTTGCGAGCTCTGTCGCTTCATCGGCGGCGGCGGGCGAATCGCGTGGCCATTATTGCCGCCGCTCGATGCCGTGCGTGGGGATGTGGGAGTCGACCTCGATTGCGGTTGCGGTTGCGATTGCGATCGTGCATGCGCATATTTTGGAGACGTGGTGTGGGAGTGGGTGTGAGTGGCTTCTGGACCGGCTGCTGACGCTGCTGCTGCTGCTGCTGTGGATGGAGATGGAGATGGCATGACGCCCGCCTTATGCTATGCTGGTGCAGTGAAAGGGTGTGCTCGTGCACGCGCTATTCATGCAGCTGTAGCACAATGGCGTCGCACAATGGCGGAGAAACATGGGCACGTGGAGGTGTCGGAAGTACAGTACAGTAGGAGGTGGGAGGTACAGCGGCAGGTGAGAGGTTGAGTTGATGACCGAGAGTGTGGAGGCCGCTTGCTAGTTGGGTCGAGCGCGAGGGTGATGCGCGATTGCGCCTAAGAGGTATAAGGTATAGGCCCCGCGGGGCATCACAATGCCGACCGACGACGACCTCTGAAAAATCCGAGAGAAAAAAAAAAGGATCCGCCCCTTTTGAGAATCAACACGGCTACAAGACACGCAAGAGGTAACTGAGCCTGCTAAGGTACATCGTCGCGCACAGAGACAGAGAGACGCGCTACCCCAAATTGCACAAGACAATGGTCACTGCATCTGCATATCCAACTCAGTCATCACGTGTATTGTTCGGATAGGTACTTCCATATATCATCTATTCATCTATCGCTTCTCTGCAAGCTGTGCAGTACTACTGGCTCCACCACCATTTTTGGTGCTCCCTTGGCCTGCCGCCTTGCCGCCTCTACTCCGAGCGCCGCCTCGTCCTCTGTGCTTCCGAGGTGCCTTCGTTGGTGCTGTGGCTTCTTGTTCAGCTGCCTGCACCCGAGCGCTCTCTTTATTCCACCACTCCTGGAATTCCTGTTCTGCCTGAATCTCCTGCAGATTTCTCTTCGCCACAGCCTCCTTGACGATGTCCTTTTCAATCTGCTGTTGAGCTACGATCTCGGACATGCTGAGGCCCCAGTCCGCTTCCACTGTCTGCTGATGGCGGATGGACTGTGGTATAGGCTTGCTATTCGAACTCGATTGCGCCGAGGAAACAGAGCCCTTGGCCCTATCGCCAGCCCGAGGTCTAAGAGATGGCGATGCTTGATGACTGTCTGGCGTGCCGCCCGCTTGATTTGCGACGTGATCAATCGTTTGCTTCGGGTTGGCGACCGTCTGTCGCATGGTCATCTGCGGTGTGCTGCTGGACCTCATGCTAGGGAAGCCACCAGGTGCGGATGTCTCACTCCCCATCAGATTATTGACTGTAGGTCGCTTCTGTGCCGATACAGCTTGCCATGAGAATGGCTTGGTAGGCTCTGCATCGATACGCGCGGCTGGAGAAATTGAAGCTTCACCCTGCTGCTGGGCTTGTTGCATGCGTTTCCGCTCTTTCTGACTCATCCGGGGCGCGGGCAGGGCGAATGGAGCTGGTATGTCCTGGGGAGGCCCCGCCGTGGACGCGAGACCTTGGGTAAGCGTCGAGGTACGATTCAAGGCAGTCTGCTCCAAGATATCTTTAAGGTCGACTTTGCCAGATAGTGGCGTGAGCGACCATGGCTTACCAGAAGCCGCACTGAGTGGTGGTGACTTAGGCGTTCTCGGTGGGTTAGCACTTGGTGTCGTAGATTGAGGGGCAAGTTTCGGTGAAAGCAATGCTTTGCCACGAGAGTCAAACCACGTGTCTTCAGGCGGCGTGTTGTGGTATAGCGTCCCAACGCCACGCGGACTCGTCAAGGGTCGGATTGCTGGGGACCGACGCGGCGAGAGCGAATCATGCTCATCGTCCATGTCAAACATCATATCCTTTACGGATGCCTTGGCCCTCAGTGCTGGGTGCACCTGGTCACGACCGTCGTCCACCTTGGGTACCTGCGATGATCGTCTTCTAGTCTTCTGCTGCATGGGAGATGTGCTGAGATCTTCTCCGAAGGATCCCGGACTGAAAATGGCCATGTCATGGTATTTTGACCGATGTGCGATTGCATCTATTCGTCTGCGTCTGTTGAGTTCAATTGCACCAGCTAGGTCGGGATGCCGTTCATGAAGTAACATCTCAGCTCGACCACTCTTCGCAAATGGCATACAGGCCAATTGATTCGCGCGCACAACCTCGTCTAGTTCTTCAAGTAGGTCGGGGTCGAGTTCATTGAGATGATGCCCCTGCAGCATGGCTTCGAGGTTCAGGCACAGGTACTCCAGGCCAGTGTCCAGGAATTCACGGACGGAGCTGGGCGAAATGGCGTTGAGCAGACCACACACATTCCGCGCGTTGACACACTGTCCTGCCACCGACTGTGCGATCTGACTCAGTCGGTCCAGCATCAGCTCGTTTGCGCAGCTGAGGACGTCGGTCACTGTATCGAGAAAGTCATCGACATCAGTGCTCACGATGTCGTCGAAGATTTCAGCCCCGGTATCACAATAGATGTGACGCAATACTATCTCAAATGTCTTCAAGCTGACATGTTTAAGGTCCACCTTGATAATGTCCGCATCAGACCGTCCCGCGATCCAGGCTCCACGAGAGCGGCCCATAAACAATCCTTCGAAGAAAGGACATCGCGCGCATACGAGTGTACTGTGGACTTTGACATTCTCGTCTTCTGCGAGCTCGACTACAACGTCTGCGTCATGAAAGAAGGCAGGGTCCGCATACGCTAACTCCAGATCCATATTGAGACACGCTCGAGGGGTGACCATCTGGCGCACCGCAGGCTCTAGCGCTCTCATCTCCAGTTTGCTAGAGATTTTCATGAGTTCAGCGCGCACTTGACGATAAGAGTAGGCCATCTTGGGTGCTGCTCGTGTGAAATTCCAGAACGGCACTAGATCATCGGTGTACAGATACATGGCCAAGTCCACCATAGTCAGCAAGTCCATGCCGTGGAAGGTTATGACCAGTCGACCGCCGTCATCGATTTCAGATTGACACAGGTCGGGGATGGTGAAGGTGCTGGCCTCGCACAAGTCACGAAAGCCTCGTCTGAGGACTCGACTGCGTGCTGTGAGCATGAACCGGTGCAACGGAATCTGGACTTTAGAGCTTGTGGTTGCCAGAAAAGCATCATATTTGGTGTCAGAACTTGCCATGGCGTGCTCGAAATAGCTTGCAAGGTCAGCGTCAATGTCGACACTTCTCAACACAGCCTTCTTGACCGCAGCAAGCTGATCGTGCCTTTTGCTACCCTGCCAAAAGCGAGGCCTAGTTTCTTCATCATCGGAGGGCTCGCTATCGCCAAGACCAGCAAGTGAGAAGAGCTGAAAAAGATCTTTCCACAACGACGGATCCTCTATGACAATCTGCTTTCGGAGCACATCGCAATCATATCTCAAGGCGGAATATGCGCCGCTGCCAGAAGCTCGCACCGCTAATACTCGTGTCAATCCCGGGATCCTAGAAAATTTATAGTCCTTGGCCCTATATTCAGTAGCAGCGACAGCTGTTGCGTCTTTAATTTTAGCCCGCCTGGTCCGTTTCCAGACGCTGCCTTCGTGTGTGCTTAGGATGATGGAGCCATCTACATCCAAATCGACATCCCGGGCAGCCATATTGCTCTTCTTGGGCGACCAAATGCGCTGGGGCTGGCTTATAGCGCTGCGGATCTTGGCCGGGTTCGTGGTGGACACGCTTGATTTGTCCTCCGATCGCTGGCTGATGGATACTGTGAAGATCTCGCCGCGACTGCTCATGGCACAAATCGTGTCTCCCTCGGCTGTGATCTTGACGACCCTATTGGGAGCAGCATCGTATGTAGTGACCAAGAAACTCTGCTTGAGAAAGTAGTTCGAAAAGCCGTCTAGAGGAAATTGGATCTTTGCATATCCATAATTGGCGAAGACCCATACATCGTGGTTCTCAAGCAGGCATATCGTTGCCCTGTCTATCGCCGCGACTTCGCAGATTGGCGATGAGAACAGTGATGCTGCGACCTTCCGAGGCGTTACCTGGCATTCTAACGACCGCGCATCAGAATCGACTATGCCTAGCTGCCCTTCATTCTTGCCAAATGTGAATAGTGATGTGGATGTGTGCGCGACGGAGTGAAAACGAGAGGCCGCGATACCCTGTACTGCTTCTCGCTTCAACGGCCCAAAGATTTGGCGGGGCACCGTAGAGAGAGGGTCTTCGTCCCCAGAAGTCTTTGGTAGACTGTAGCCAAGCTGCCCGTAGCCATTGTTGCCCCATGAAAAAATCTCTCCCGCTTCATCAAGCGCAAGGGTATGGTTCTGTCCAAGAGCGACAGTTGCTATGCGCTTGCCAGATAAGCCGCCAGCTTCTATACACACATATTGAAAGCGCGTACGCTCATCGCCTGTACCTAAGCGACCACCTGGACCATGGCCGCACATGTACAAATTTGAAACCGGATCAGTAGTCAATACTGCGCTGTGAAGCTTCGACATGAAGACATCTTGAATAACGAGTGGGCGTGATCGCACAACCCATGGCATGTCCTCGACCCACATTCCACGAATGTCAATCGCGTCGCGATGATATGCAGGGTCATGTAGAGACCATTTGGCATCGCGCTGTGCGAGGAACTCCTTGTAGAACCGTTTCAACAGATGCTCAGGCCGCTTCAGGTTGACACGCTCCGGAAAAGCTCGGTCGTCCTGATCGCCCAGTCCAAGGTTGTTATTGTTCCCTGAGCCGAAGGAGAACAATTGATCGCCTCCGATCTCCGTAAAGGGTATCATCTTACGGGCTGTCGGAGCCTCGTCGCCATCGCTCCCAGTAGCATCCTCATCGCTTGCGTTCGAATTCGAGCGTCGACGCCCGGCTTCCGCAGGTCGGAGAGTTCGATCCTTGATGGTAGCCGCATACAGATCAAGAGGCCCCAATCCTTCACGATCCTTGATCTTGAGAAGCTGATTGACTTGCTTCGAACCAAAGATGCTGCCATTGTCGCGCTCCAATATAAGCCGAGCTATCGTAATATTGCCAAAGTAGAATGCGCGATGCAATGCGGTCCATCCATTCTCGAGGTCCTGAATGTAGAGATCAATGTACGGGTGTTCCACCAAAGCAGTCGCAAAAGCGACAGCGTTGTCAGACATTGAAGAAGCAGCATGGTGCAGCAGAGTCATGCCAACTGGGTCTCGTCCATTGATGTCGGCTTTACTGAGCACAAATATACCAACATTGGGCGTCTTCGGAGTATGGAATTTCCTACTCCTGCCTGGGGTGCTGGGGGAAGACGAGTATTCCGGACTGCCTACCAAAGCTCCCACTCCCTGTGACAGGCCACCTCTTCCCACATTCGCATGGCGGACGTTGTGCGCCGCGGCCTCGAGATGCCTTTCGAAGGCATCGATCGAGTCATTGTAGAAGGCTTGCCACAGATAGCTGCTCATAGGCCACAAGAGAGGAGCCGTGGGAAGAGATCCGGTGACTTCGTGGGCACCTCGCTGTATACTCGAACGTATACGGCCTGTTTAAAGGTGCGGTGGAAGTACGGATCTGGACCCCGAGAGAAGAAGAAAGAGCTGCGAAGATTCTTCCTGCTAGAAGGTCGTCGGTTCTGAGACTGCTGTGGTGTGATCTCGAATGGTCGACGTGTTCGCTCGTGCGCACTGCTGGGGGGTCGCTTGGTGGGCGCAGTGGCGAAGATGGCCGTCTCTCGCGGGTGGGAGGGAGGCGGTTCGGAGGGATGACACCTAGTGGTGATGCCAAGTCAGCGGGCGGCGGCAACGGTGTGTGTTTGTGGTATGGAGTGACTGGCAAGGGCAGAGTCGAGGTGATGCTTCCAGTGTGTTATAGTAAGGTAAGGTACATGCATGTAGAGGCCATCTCCATCAGTCATCATCCATCATCGAGACGACCCCACATTCAAAGGACCTACGATTGTCATGCAGGACAATGCTCACGGACCAATGGATTCATACATGTGCTCTGGCTGATATACCTGACTAGTCGCTACCTCCCTCCACCATTCTGACCTCAGGACAACCTGTACCTTAGGTACATGTGGATCAATGGGAAACGTGGTTCAACATGGCCGTTTTGAGTGGTGCAGGGACGGGCATGCATGTACTTGCAACAGCTTCGCACGATGATGATTAGGCACTCAATACATGCTCTTTGCATTTCATAGGCACGCCATGCGATATACACCTTTATACCCTTTGCACCCTTTGCTCAAAGTCTGAACGCGTTATACTCCGCCGTCGCCAGAATGAGCCGATTCCCGCCGAACCAATGCATGGAAACACCTTGCTGAATGGATGACCGAGCCTCCCATGTTCAGTGATCGAGATTGTCCTGCGGGAAGATGAAGGGCTCTTCGTCTTCTTCGTCCTCCTCGTATATCTTCGGACTGTCGGACCCAGACAGGCCGCCAGATCCAGCGCCAGTGACTTCCTCCGCGATGCTGTGCGTGCTCAGTCGCGACCGTACGAACGGTGCGTGTGCGCCGCCAGCCAGTGCACGCGAAGGACTGGAGCTCGTCGAGAGACCAGGCACATTGCTCAATCTCCGGCTAGGCGGTGTGCTGCCGTGCTGGACCAAGAAACTTGCACTCATTTTCTCGTCCAGCTCTTCCTGTCCACCCTGTTTTCCACTGTATTGGGAGAGGTTGATTGTGGTGCCGCGTGACACTGGCCTGATGCTCGCCGCTTGTAGCTGATTGAGGAAGTCCCCAATCTCCTCATGCTCAGGCTTCTGAGCGCTTCCAGAAGAGCCCAGAGAGTCCTTCGTAAGCTGTCCTGAGCGGTCCTTGGAAGAGCTGCTTCCCCGTTCTGAGCTAGCGTTGCTCTCTACGGTTTTGTTACTACCGCTTTGCGGCACGAAGCGCTTGTTGCGGTTCGCAAAACTGCTGCTGTATCTGTGGACTGGTGCCGCTGGCTTCGGCGAGGAAGAGCCGGAGGAGGCGATCGCTGTTTCGCTTGCGATCGGTGGTGCCCGAAGTGCTTGTTGAGGCAGCGTGTTCAATGATACGCGTCTATCAGACGAGGACGTCCCCAGCCTTCTTGGAAGCGAGTTGCCGTCCGATCTGCCAAATGAGCTGCTGGGCGAGGCCTTTGGCGAAGAGGCGAGTGAGCCAGACTTGAAAGGCGGGTTGCTGACGAAGTTGATCGGCGTTCCTCTGCCATGACTGCCAGCTCCTCCTCCTCCTCCACCACCACCACCACCTCCTCCTCCTCCCCTGCTGCTTGTGGGCCGCTTCGTGTGATCTTCCATCTCGTCGTCCAACGCACGTTGTCTGAGCTCCGTCACGGGCGAAGCTCGTTTACCTGTGGCATGGAAGGTGCCAAGACTGCCATACGCGCCAACGCGTGGTCTTTGACTGCTTGCACCTCCTGCCAGACTACTATACTGCACGCGCGACTGCTCACTACGTCGACCAGGGAGCGATTTTCCATGCCCTGCAGCCGTTGGAAGACCTTCGTCCAGTCCAAGGAATCGCGAGCTCAGTAGCGCCTCAGAGTCTGCCACATTGAAGTCACAGCTAGTGCGATATTCTACACAGACTGAGAGCGGTCCACTTCGGCACAGGAGAGGCGGTATGGTGTACCGCTCGACTAGAGAGTCCGCGTCCTGCTCAGATGGGCAGAGCGGAGTATATAGGCTGTCTGACCGTGCCTGGGATGGAGCATATCCTTCTCTGATACGGAATCTCAGCCTCAATGCCTGGTGGGCACCAGGCTGTCTGGTCAATTTCCGATGCAGCTTCCATGCGGGCAAGAGGCGAGAGTAGCTGTACAGAGATCTGAAGACCACGACACCTTTCTTATACACATTTGGCAATGCATCATTGAGCTCGGAGACCGAATAGCCGTCAGCATCTCCCAGATCGATAGTCCAGCGTTCGAGCACGACCTCGAACAAGCGTCCACCATTACGGTTGTGACGGGGACTGGAATCTGCCGAGGATCCTAACGCATCTGCAACGTCCCAACGCTTCCCCGCGTCGTCGATGACAACCAGTGCTTGGCTGTGCGATAAGTGCGACGTATCGACGTATACCTCTATCACGAGTGGCCCGGGCCGCTTTTCAGAGAGGTCTGGTCGTCGCCAGGGCGAGAGATCCTCGAGCAGGACATCTGTCTCGTCTAGTATAACATTGAACTACGTGGAAATCAGTCAGTCGTAATCTTGAGATTGGTATAGGTGTTCATTGCGGAGTACGAGATACGACAACCAAGAAGAGCCCGTTTCTTGTCTCTGAGAAGCAAGGTAGCACAAGAACAGAGACAATCGCTCATGCGCTTCACAACAGTGCCCACGGCAGTTTGCATCCACGGGTCGCTTCAAGTTGGCAAACTCACCCATCGATTCTGTTTGGTGTCACCAGCTTGATTCGTGATGCTTGGCAAGTTTGCGCGCGCAGAGCATATGGTCAGAGCCGCTTTGGAGTGAAAATGCTGGGCCAGGCTGTCAGTGCATATTCCAAGCTATACCGGGTGTGCTATCCTCATCTCCTACCTGTATAATTTGGTTCAGCTTGGTAGCCTCTCTGTCCTGGCTTCCTGCCGCACTGTCACGGCTCGACTCTTGACCTGTCTCGGCCAAGGCCCTCTCGGTATACGAAGCCAGATCTACACTCGACCGTGTTCGTTGGGGCGGTCGATCTCTTGAGTTGTTCGTCCGCTCAGGGTTCGTTGTGGGATTGCTCGCAGCAGAGGCGCTGCGGGGCGAGGGTCGGGGAAACTGGTGCATGGTGGGCGCCGCCGTCCTCGACTGGTCTAGTAGTATTGTTTGTTCTATAGCTGGTATGTTGTAGGAGAGTTCGGAGGTGGGCAGCTACAATGGTACAGTGGTCGCAGTGATGCTAGCAGACCGCCCCATATTCACGGCAGCCTTGAGGGCCGTTGGGGGTCGCCCGATGCTGCCTGGAGATGTGGGTAGGAGCCCGGGAGCGTGGCGCGATTGACTGCGTCTAGTTCAGAGAGGAGGCCATCATGGTCACCACTGGAGCATGAGCACAGAAGCACACGAGCGGGCCAGCAGCCTGGTGCAGGGCAGGGCAGGGCAGGGCAGGGCAGTGCAGTGCAGAGAACACGCGCTGTGCACTCGAGACGCAGCGAGACGCTCAAGAGCTGCAGCAGCAGCAGACTCGTTGTGTTGAGACTAGGAGGTAAGGTAGCTGGTCCAAGAGAAGGCAGGAGGCGCGGCAGCGTGGTGATGGCTAGTCTCGTGGCCGTTGCAGGCCGAGCAGATGGAGTCACGAGCTCGCTCTAGGACTCGATAGCTGATAACCTCCCGGGAGCTAAGACCAAGACCTATGGCAGCAGGCTGCGCGGGTGTCCGTACGAGGATTCGAGAATTGCAACTGTGTCGCTCGTGACAGACGGTGTCACGGAGATGGAGGAGGAGGAGGAGGAGGAGGAGGAGGAGGATGACGAGGAGGAGGATGATGATGA
>JH792490.1:226115-247308 GCA_000291705.1 Sphaerulina populicola P02.02b
TTTCTTCTTTCTTTTTTGTTGTTGTTGTTTCCACCTTTTTTGTGGAGCGCGGTGTAGACTGGTCTACTGGTGGTTTGTGTTTCCTTCTTCCTTTTTTTTCTTTTCTGATACAAAGCTACATAATCCTCGGCAGTGGTCCAGCTCCCAGTTGCCGTGCCTCCCTCACAGGTGAGATTCTTGATTAGTCTTTTGACAGATTCACAGATCACGGATCACGAACGGGCCAAGGAGTCCTGAGAGGAAGAGGGGGGGGGAAGGGGGCTAAATTAAAACCCTGCAGACTCCGATCCGATACAGTCAATGCCCTCTCCCTCCTCTCCGTTAGACCGTTAGACCGTTTGACCGTGGGCCGTTGGCGTTGGCGTGGGCGTGGGCGTGGGCTAGTCTCCGTGGCGAACGAACTAAACCTCTTCGGCGGCCGGCAGCGACGTGATTGGCTGATCGAGATCGACTTTGGTGCCGACGTTGCTTATCCACCATGGAGGCCACCTACTTTACATGGATTGTATGTGTACATGTATGTACAGAGCACTGGCTCGCGGGCTCACGGTAGGTGACAAGGGCGGTACACGGGGCGCCACATTCAACTTGCATGAACTTGCTAGCAATGCTGCTGCTGCATTTTGCCCGTGGCTTGTCGTGGACTGGCATTAACCACATCATCATCATCATCATCATCATTATCATCATCATTACCTCCTAGGCACCTCTTACCTCTAGGTTACATGTATTTAGGCATGTACAACCTCCTATCGGAAACGAGACGAGGCAGGGAATCATCTGTCCGATGGCCACGAGGCATTGATGATGATGACGATGATGATGACCTCCCAAGGCTCCTAGTAATGTTTCGGCAAGAGGAAGAATGTGTCGCACAGGCAAAAAGGCTTGCAACAGAGAGAGGCGAGAGGCGATACGTGTAGCTTTTTAGCAGTGCGAGAGAACACAGGGCACAGGACAGGGAGACAGGGGAGACAGGGGAGACGGGGGAGACAGGGGAGACAGGGGAGACAGGGAGGCAGGGTCAAGGCACAGGGATCGCATCAGATCGAGATCTCCACTCTGCGATAGTCGGCGGCGTTTTGACTCTCTCAGACTCTCACCAATTCTGTCCTGTGCTGTCCTGTGTCCTGTGCTGTGCTGTGCTGTCCTGTCTGTCTGTCTGTCTGTCTGTCTGTCCTGTCTGTCCTGTCTGTCTGTCCTGTCTGTCTGTCCCGTCTGTCCCGTCTGTCTGTCCTGTCTGTCCCGTCTGTCCTGTCTGTCCTGTGGGCGGGCGGTCGGTCGGTCGTTCGGGTGGCAGTTCCTCCTACTGTACTGTCTGTACTGTCTGTATTGTACTGTACCTACCTACTACCTTACTGTTCCTCCTCCTACCTCCCCTCCCGTCCTCCCCGTCCTCCCCGTCCTCTACCACCAACACCACTGGCCTGGTGCTCCTTGTTGACCACGACCATCTTCATCTCAACCGCTTCCTGTCGCTGCGCGCACACACCACACACCGCACACACCACTACTGCATACCACCACCGACCCATGCACGCGGCCAGAAGTTTATGCACTCGCTGGCTGCGAAGCACGCCCGCCAGTACATGACGGAGGAGGACGACTCGGCGGCCATCTCCATCACCATCACCACCATCATCATCCATCATCATCATCATCATCATCACCACCACCTCCACCACCACCACCACCACCACTCACTCGACCACCACCCACGCCGACCTCGACCCTCCCTCCCCCTGCCTTCCGATCTGGCCCGTCCAGCGACGACCACGCCAGGGCCTGTTCGATAGCCGCGAGATTCATCTTCTGCTGCTGCCCAACCCGAACGGCCCTACGAACGGGTTGTGCGTGCCTGCACCTCACGACTCGGGATCGTCCTGACATCTATCATTGAAACTCGATCCGACTTGGCTTTGCGCTTTCGGTGGTCCATCCACTCCTTCTTCTCTTTGCTGCTGCTGCCATAACCACACACTCGCACACAGTCGCTTGTCGACATTATTTGACTTTCCCAGAACCATGGACCACACCCGCCGGTATGTTCTGCACGCTGTCCTGCACGCTGTCCCGCTCTCTGCTCTCTGCTCTCTGCTCTGCACTGCGCTGTGCTGCTCTGCTCTGCTCTGCGCTGCTCTGCTCTGCGCTGCTCTGCGCTGCTCTGCGCTGCTTTGCGCTGTGCTGCTCTCCTCTCGTCTACGCTCGCTCTACTATCGCTAGTCTCTCACGTGCACGCACGCACGCACGCACGCACTCCCATCACCGTCGTGGCGTCGAGAATATCTGGTGGCGGACGCATCACAACGAATCATGTTGCTAACTGTGCTGCCCCTCAGGCCTCAGCTTCCAGCTCTGAGCTACCTCGAAGCGGACAAAGTTCAACGCGAAGAGGAGGCCTACCACCAGCAACGCACCACTGGCACGCCGCAAACTTTGTCTGCCACTGCTGGAGCGAGCCCGACCTATCACTACCCGCAAGGACCTCCACCGCCGTACAGTCATGCGCACGCCGCTCCACCGACAAACAGTTGGCATTCTGCTGTCCATACACCTCCAGGGTCGCGTCGGACGAGCGAGCATGACAAGGAGGGTGCCAAATGTAGGCAATCGTTACCATCCATATCGGAGGCTTTGGGCAAAGTGGACAATCAAGCCTCATTTGCCTCCACAACGGTGCCGCCACCACCGCTGTCCTTGAAGACGACCCATCTTCCGCACTCACAGAGCGCTGCCACTCCTGCTTCCCCGCTACCCCGGCGAACATACCCCATGGAGCCTCCTTCAATGGCCGCGTCCAGTACCTATTCGGGAACGGCCAACAACTACTCGCATCATTCTCAGTACCGCCCGGAGCCCACTCGTCAATCTTCTTATCCCCCTCCGCAGCAGGACTCCGCCCGTCCTGCACCTGCATCATACGCGCTTCCGGCAGAGACCAAGTCTGCCCATGCGCAGAACCCTCCACCAGCAGCATCGTCTCGCCCGCTGCCCCCATCAGCGGCTTTCTCTCGTGCAGACGACGGCGACTCGCCCTCCTACGAGCAGCAATACTCCGCGAATGGAGCCCATTCTTCCACCTCCACAGGCCGTCCTTCGAGCTTGCCTTATGGGTACACTCCTTTTCCGCCACGTTATGCTAATGCGACTCCACCTACGAGTACCTCATCGGGGCCCATCTATCAGCCTTCTACCACGTACGGTCCACCCCACAATTCGCAGCCGGGTTGGAAGTCGGAGAGCTCCCGTTACGACGATCGTAGCCTCGTCCACCACAGTGACAGTGTGAAACGTCACTTGGATTACTTCGACCTCGAGGCATCGTTGAACGAGGTACGTGGATACTGCCACGAATGGTAGACGAGGAGGAGGAGGAGTGTGGTACTGATTGCATCTTCCAGATTTCGTCCACCAGTGGCATCTTGAGCGACTTCTCCCGTCGCTACGGTGATCGCATGCATCACACACAGCGGTCAGGGGCTTCGCTCAACACCCTTCCTGGACTGGTCGAACTCGACGATATGATTAACAAATCCCGAGCGGCGCATGATTCTCTGATGAAGATCCGTGACGTGGTCCTGCAGCAACAAGCAGTATTTGAACAACAAGCTGCAGATCAACGACAACAGCACAAATTGTACGACCAACATTCCCAGTCCGGACCGGATGTCCACCAGCAACAGGAAGCCGACGAAGGCAAAGTAGGCGGGTTCGCAGGCAACGACACCAAGAAGCGTCGAGGCCGCGCCGCGCCCCCTGGACGCTGCCACAGCTGTAATCGAGCCGAAACACCAGAATGGAGACGCGGACCAGATGGTGCTCGCACACTATGCAATGCCTGCGGGCTACACTATGCCAAGCTCACACGCAAGAACAATGGGACCAACAAGAACGCCAACCCTGGTAGTTCCAATTTACGACCAAAAGAAAATTTGCCTTAGCAAGACACTACGAGAGGTGTCATGTGTATTGTTTATTGTTTTTGTTTTCCAGCGAGCCGATGCACCATCAGCGTCGCTCGTGTGTTACCTGACGCACTTTGAGCAATGTGATTTTGCTGCACCTTCTGCTTTGCCATTCAGCGATACCCACGTGACGGCGTTTCAAGTCCTCTCGTTCGAGGCCGGTTATGAGGAGTTTGGGCATGGCTGCGATGGGGCAAGGAATTGGGGAAGCGTCATGAGACGCTACGAGAAAGGAAAAAAGCACATGATCTGGCGTCATCCTCAGCGATCGAGAAATGTACACGACGGAGATGGCGAGCTGTTGAATGCATGGCTCATGAATGGGGGCCGACTTCAACCTTGCTTGCCATGGTTCTCTCCACCAGTCCTGGACCAGACACGAATCAATGTCCACGGACATTGTGTGATATATATATACATGTATACCTACCTCAAGGTATATGGGAGCAGATGTAAAGGTAGCCCGTGACGATTCCGTGGCACCGAAGTGGATTGATTTCTGCTACGATGGAGATGTACATAGTGTACTGGTAGTCGATGCCACAATACGACAATGTCTGACCAAGATACATACCTACTTTAGCGCTCAGGGGGGAGTGCACGTGAAGGCGGATGAGAAATGCAAGTGAATTTAGGTGCAGGCAAAGCCTCCGACGCCGATGCCGCTGACAAATGCGTCTGATGAAAACTCAGGTATACTGTATTGAGGTCAGGCACCACTTCTTCCATTGCCATTGATCTCTCGCATACAACCCACAACCCACCGCCTCATTCTTCTTCTTCTGCCACAGCACACGTGGTCTCCTTACGCACACACGCACACAACGACCTCGAAACGACCTCGAAACGACCTCGAAACGACCTCGAAACGACCCTCGAAACGATCTTTCTACCTCTCGTTGCGCTATCAGGCCTGTATTATCGTCCGTATCCACCAAAATACCACCCATTGTCGAATGAGAACCCGATTGAAGCGAGTGTGAGAGCCATGTCTCGTCGGACATAAGTTGCAAGCCCACGTCACCCAACACCGACAGACTATTGTCGGGTGTGCATATGCAGCTGCGGCGGTAGCACAACACGCGCTTGACCAGGAGTGGCTATTGCAGAAAGCAGGATCTGGTCACTCACTTCACCATGGGGCTACTGTACGCAGACACACCTGTCCTGCATGCGCCTGTCGCACACACCAATTCAAAAATGTTGATTGTGAACGCAGTGCAGTGGGTACACCTCTGGAATGGCCAGAGGCGAAGAGGGTCGCCGGACATGTGCGAGAATGGGGAATCGAGGTATCTATCTGATGGGGGTGGGCACACGGTGCCTGTGTGTGGGACTGACACGGTCGCAGCAATTGCTGGCCATATGGAACCGATCCAAGGGCAAGGAGCGGGACAAGTTGTTGTGGGGAGATGAGGTATGGTAAGAAGCGCTGGGCCGGGTCGAGCGACGCAGCTAACGAGGGAAAGATTGAGTACTTGGTCGTCTCTTTCGATGACGAGAAGAAAGAAGTCAAGCTCTCCCTGCGACAGGCGGAGATCCTGGAAGCCTTGGCCAAGGATGAAGAACTGCTCAAGCAGGGTGGTGGTGTCCCCGACATTGCGCAAGGCGTCGTCAAGTGCGTTGCCATTGGTCCTGCCTGTCCTTGTGGGGGGGAAACATCTGTGCTGATGTGATGATCTAGGAGTCCGTGGCCAGCACCGACCTTTCACCCAGAATTTGGTCGATTTATGCTGGAAGCCACGCCGGGAAAGCCATGGAGTATCAGCTTGAAAGACTTGCTGGATGTGGAAACGGACATGAAGTGGAGACGAAAGATTGCCAAAGACCACATCTACGACCACGAATATCCCATCACACTGACCACCTTTCCCCTGTTGGGAGATCGGAAATCCATCACGCCGTACTACCCTCCATCTGGTCCCAAGTTGCGTTCACAATTCGTGCCGGATGAGATTGCGAATCCTCATATCAGATTTCCGACCTTGGCGGCGAACATACGGCAGCGGCGCGGGCGCAAAGTAGAGCTCAATGTTCCCGTCTTTCACGACGAAAAGACTGCTCGACCGTGGAAAGATCCCACCGTCCAGTACGACCTTCATGACTGGCCCGAGGATGACGACGTCCGTCATGGCGCCGCCAAGGACGACCACATCTACATGGACGCCATGGCATTCGGCATGGGCTCGTGCTGTCTCCAAATCACATTTCAAGCCAAGAACGTCACGGAAGGTCGTATAATGTACGACCAGCTGTCGCCACTAGGACCCATCTTGCTCGCACTGACTGCCGCAACCCCGATATACAAGGGATTCCTCGCCGATACTGATGTACGATGGAATCAGATTGGCGCAGCTGTCGACGATCGGACAGCGGAGGAGCTGGGTGAGCGACCACTCCAGCATGATCGATGGAGGATTCCCAAATCCCGCTACGCCAGTAACAGTACCTACATTGCGCAGGACCCACGTTTGCGACCGGAGTACCTAGATCCCAACCTGATCGTGGACGACAAGTTACAAGAGCGACTGGTGGAAGGGGGCATGGACGACGTCCTCGCAACGCATTTTGCGCACCTCTTCATCCGCGATCCCATTGTCGTGTTCAATGAGGATCTTCAGGAGCTAGATCTCGACAAAACGGACCACTTTGAGAACCTCCAAAGTACCAACTGGCAACACATGCGATTCAAGCCCCCGCCTCCAGGAAGCGATATTGGCTGGCGAGTGGAGGTTCGACCCATGGAAATACAGATTACCGACTATGAAAACGCAGCTTTCTCGGTTTTCGTGGTCCTCATCACACGAGCCATTCTCAGTTTTGATCTCAACTTCTACCTACCCATACCTAGGACAACACAAAACATGGAGACAGCGCATCGTCGTGATGCTGTGCTGAATGACAAATTCTACTTCCGCAAAGATCCTCTACCGAAACGGATGCCGAGACCCAACGGCAGCTCCGCACCGCCCTCTGGGACGAACACTCCGCAAGCGAGTAGACCACCGAGTCCTGGTCCCGTAGAAGACGAATATGAACTCATGACGGTTGATGAGATTATCAATGGAAAGGACACTGGAAGTGGTGGCAGAGGGTTTCCGGGCCTGATTCCTCTGGTGGAGTCGTACCTCGACAGCATCAATGTAGATGTAGAGACCAGATGCGAATTGGCGCAATATTTGGCTCTGATCAGAGGAAGGGCGAATGGGTCTCTGTGGACGGCTGCGAAGTGGATCAGACATTTCGTACGAGAGCATGAAGAATACCAGATGGATAGTGTGGTGCATGATGGGATCGTGTACGATTTGGTCAAGGCTGCGGAGAGAATTACCGTCCATGAGGGGCGGGATGGCTTTGCCCAGGAGATGCTGGGAAAGTGCCGAGACCAGTGAGTTTCCTGGGATGAGGGTGACTTTTCTTTCTTTTTCTTTTCTGTTTTTCTTTTTTGAGAAAAGGGGACATGCCTGGCTGGGGAGCGGCGAGAACGTAGAACCTGAATTACCCTGGCGAGGATGACCTGAGCAGAAGAATATATATAGATGGGCTGAATGGAAACCTGCAATGAGCTTTCGTTGCACAGGAGAGTGGAGTGGAGTGGAGTTGTGTGTCACTCGAGAGACTTTATTTGCTTGTTCCTCGTAGTTGCGCACTATTTATCATCCATCTGCTTCGACAATCCGACCATTCGCATTCTTGACCAGTCTCGTCCCCGTCTTGCGAGAATACATGGTCCCAAGATCATGGTCAAACGCAGCAGATCCCGTCGTCGTCGTCGTCGTCGTCAACATATTTCCATTTTCCCCCACCACCCCCCGTGTCTTGACCATCTGCTGGTGGCCACGAAGGGCAGCGATCCGTTCACGGACCCGACCAATCAAAACGGCCAAAGGCGCCTTGGGAACCTCTTCGAGCAAGACGAACCTTCGAGTGAGGAGATTGAAAATGCTTCCAAATCCGAGAGCGATGACGGTCGAGGTCAGGATGATGACGTTGTAAGGCATACTGAAATCGGGTGTGGGTAAAGGGAGGAGAAGAGAGGTGGTTCGCAAGTAGCTGTTTTCGCCACCTTCGGATTCGGGGAGGACTCTGATGATGGCAGGTGCCACGTCGAAGCCGCGGTTGGCATCCGGAGGGTACTCGGTGTACCGGAGAATGGCCTTTTCGAAGTCGTATGTGAGTTCCACTGTGGAGAAGGCGGGAACGTTTAAGAGAAGCTCGAGATGTGTGCCTTTGTGCCGATCGATGGCGGGAGTGTAGTACATCTTTTCTGTGGTAGCGCCGGTGATTCTCAAGGTGTGCATGTAGGGTCTCAAATACCACGGTAGGCTTTCGAGATAGACGATCCGCTGTGCGGTGGCGTGTGGGTTGACAATCACCGTGTGCATACCTCCCCGTTCTTGGCCGTAACCCGTAATTTGTCTGCTCGCACGCAGCAGCTGTAATTCTTCTGGATCGAGATGCTGGGCGGCATCATGTTGAGGTAAAGTCAGATCAAACTCCTCATCTGCCTTGAGAACGTACTTCCTCCAACTCGAGTTGTGCTCAGAGTCTTCATGCGAGCTGGCTCTAGACTTGACATCAACTAGACTCGAGGCTGGTACATCCAGTGATACAACAGCAGCATTCTTAGCAGCTCCCAGGGGGCAGCTTCCCTGCAATGGTCTCCCAAAGACACGGCTCAATGACCACTCCCTGTCGCCCTCCAGGCGTTTTGGATAACAAGTATCGTGCCCATTGTAGGATTTGGTAGCATCACAAACAATCTGGTCAATGTGTGGTGGCCTAGGGATCGGATTGTCCTGTGGTCGCATGCTTCGCTCAATGTCCAAGACCATATCTACAGTCTGATCAATCTCGAGAGAACAATGTCCCGTAGAATCACAACGCGGTCGGACATCAATAGCCATGGTCTGCCAGTTGGCATCAAAGACTTTATGTCCGTCCAGGAGACTGGACACCCCAGCCTTGCCTTTGCATGGTAGCAGCTTGAGGAACGGCGTCAAGTTCTCCGTGCACACCACCTCATGAGGGAGCACGCCGTGCATGAGATGCAAAGTGGCGTTGGTTGCGCGTGGGGACGCCTCTGGTTGGAAGGTCAGGAGAGGCGATATAGTTTTGGTCTGGTCGATGAAGTTGAGACTGGCACAGAAGAGGCCACTCAAGCTGTTGACCAGGCCACTCCACCGCTCCTCGGCCTCTACTTGGGAGCGACCTTCAATCCACGCCCACAGCTCGACGCCCGTGCCGCCCTCTCGCCGTCCATTGCGCGGACGGCTGCCCCAGCTCTCTTCATCCCATCGTCCCAGCGCAAAGCGGAGGTGCAGCTCGGGGGTGTGGGTGTATTGCAGAATCTGCGCCAGCGAGCGGGGGAAGAAGCGGAAGTGCTGGTGATCGTAGTCGGCCAGCGGCGTCGAGGCGGTGAAGTTGAAGCCAGCGTAGAGAGCGCCGCCTGGGAGCGGCTTCAGGTGGAGATGCTCCGAGTAGTCGACCGCCGACGACGACAGCGACGACGATGAGGCCGCATGCTCCTCGCGCGAGGCTGCATACACGGCGGTGAGCAGGCTCGTCGGGAGAGCCAGCAGCGCCAGTAGCAGCGACTTCATCATGGACGACAGGTACAGTGGGTGGTGGTCATCCCGACCTGGCACATTTCCATGTGAAGTGTAAGTTAAGGAAGCACCTCAGGCTAGACACGGGGACCTGCATCCATATGATATACCTTCCACTTGACCACCTCCACCTCCACCTCCACCTCCTCCACCTCCACCGCCACTACCACAACACCACCGCCGTCTCGTCGTTCTCCAAACGGGCACATCACCATGGCGGCCGAACAGAGAAAGCTGCTGGAGCAGCTCATGGGCGACTCCATGATGCAGGCGCCAGGCATGGTCAAGCAGCCCGCCCTCACCATCACCGACCCCAAGGTTTGCCGCTCATACCTCTGCGGCGCCTGTCCCCACGACCTCTTCACCAATACGAAGCAGGATATTGGTCCATGCTCCAAGACCCATCTACCCAACTTGCGCGAGGAGTTTCAGTCCGCGTCGGACGCGCAAAAGCGCGAGTGGGGCTTCGAATTCGATTATCAGCGTGATATCAACTCCTACGTCAGCGAGTGCGACCGGCGCATCGACTCTGCGCAGCGCAGATTAGAAAAGACCCCCGACGAGATCCGACAGACGACAGCCATGCTGAAGAGGATTGGCGATTTGACGCGGAATATCGAGGCGAGCATTGTGGAAATTCAAATACTGGCCGAGGAAGGCAGCGTGAATCTGGCAGTGCAGCAGTTTCACGAGTTAAAGCTGCAAAAGGTGGAGAAGGAGAATCAGGAACGCGACATGAAGGCCTTGTCAGAAACCCAAGGACCGAGTGGACACCAGAAGCTCCAGGTGTGTGATGTGTGCGGCGCGTACCTTTCTCGACTGGACAACGATCGCCGGCTGGCGGATCACTTCTTTGGAAAGATGCATTTGGGCTATGCGAAGATGCGATCGGAAAGTGACCGACTGTCCAAGGAGTTGAAAGGACGGCAGCCACCCATTAGGCAAGAGTCCATGGATGACAGGGGCGGTTACGACGACGGCTATGGCTCCAGGAACAACTACGGCCCGGGTGGCTATGGAGGAGGCGGCGGTAGAGGTGGTTATGGCGGAGGTAGAGGACGTGGCAGGGGAGGTGGCGGCGGAAGCTATGGACAGCGGTGGTAGTATGGTCATGGGAGAGCAAGACCTGTGCACAGAAGCGAAAGGCTTGCTGCATTATCTTACCACTATGACGCTGTTATACCGAAGACGACGACGAGAAACCTCGCCAAAGGTCGTTGCAAGAGACCCGTTCTTCCGCGATGAGAACGTTCCCTCTGCGGACTAGGCCAGCGAATGGTCGTACGATGGATGCGATTCTGCACTGTGCAAGAGAGGAATTAGAATCGGCTTGGGCCGTGCAGGTGACAGAGGCGGTTGCTGACAACCAGCTACGACAAACTGCTCGAGCTATGTTGCCGTGCCTCGACCACGCCTGGACTACACTCTGGCATCTAGAGCCGACGCTCATGACGCGTCCCTTGTTGCTGCTTCTCGAAAGCACTCCACGCAGCACGCGTGATGTGAAGGCATTGCCACCAGTCGAGGCATCACTTGCAATATGCAAGAGCTGAGGAGAAGCAGATCCCAATGCAACCCTTTGTCTTTGCCGCCAGCATGGCGAAGGGACGGATCAAAGCGTTGACATGACCATAGCAGTAATTCTCAAACAGTTATCAGAACATGCCCCTTTCGGTTACAGTATACTCACTACGCAGTATACCTGTATATGTAGGTACCTATGTACTCTTTCACGCAATCAGGTACCTTGCATGTACCTCCTACTCGTTCAATTTGTGCCAAGCATGGTGACTTCACATGCATTAGTTGATTTTCACGACCGACGTAATATTTGTTTATAGAAAATGTCGCTTCACTCCACCAACAGCGGCTGTAATGGTACGAGCTACAACAACAACTCTTAGCACTACCATCTTGCTCATATCACTCTTCATTCTGGCGACCAGCTTCCTCCCGTCTGTCTTCCCTCGTCTTCGCCTGCTTTCATCCCACATCCTACCCCTCCCCACCCGCCAAAAGCAGCACAGTTTCAACATGTCGACTTCGGCCGAATACTCCCACGAACTCAACATTGCCCTTCTCGCCGTGCAACGAGCTTCGATTCTCACCAAAGCCGTCTTTCATCAGAATGCCAAAGGCACTCTCAACAAATCCGATGCCTCGCCCGTCACCATTGGAGACTTTGGCGCACAAGCCCTGATCATCAGTGCCCTGCAACACAATTTCCCCAACGACGAGATTGTCGCCGAAGAAGAGGCCAAAGACCTGCGAGAGAATGAAACAATTCGCAAAACAGTCTGGGATCTCGTCTCCAATACCTCTCTTTCCGATCCGACCTCGGAAGCGTCACTCGGAGGACCGATCAAATCTGCAGAAGCCATGCTCGACATCATCGACAAAGGAGACAGCAAAGGCGGTAACTCCGGTCGCATCTGGGCGATCGATCCCATCGACGGCACCAAAGGCTTTCTTCGAGGAGGCCAATATGCAGTGTGTTTGGGTCTGATGGTCGATGGAGACGTCAAAGTCGGTGTCCTCGGTTGTCCCAACCTTCCCGTTTCGGACTCCGAACCGCTGAAAGAGAACATTGGTGCAGATGCGAGTGACGAGGAAGGCAAATTCGGCGTGCTGTTCTCGGCTGTGCAGGGTCGAGGAGCGGAGAGTAGAGCTTTGGGAAAGGCGGGACTGGCGCACGCTTCGAAGATTCAGATGAAGCCGATTTCGAATATTGCTGATGCGACGTTTTGTGAGAGTGTCGAGGCGGGCCATAGCAATCAGAGCGATTCGGTGCAGATTGCCAACAAATTGGGCATTACGAAGCCCAGCGTGCGAATGGATAGTCAGGCCAAGTACGGGAGTATTGCGAGGGGAGCGGGAGATTTGTATCTCAGGCTACCAGTCCGGAAGGATTATGTGGAAAAGATCTGGGACCATGCTGCTGGTGATTTGATTGTGAGAGAAGCGGGAGGTGAAGTTACGGATGTGGAAGGTAATCGATTGGACTTTAGCCATGGAAGGACTTTGCTCCAGAACAAGGGCGTCGTGGCTGCACCCAAGGATGTGCACGCGAGGGTCATTGAAGCTGTGCAGAGTGTGCTGGGGAGTAAGAAGTAGATTCCCTCGCGTGGATCTGCTGATATGAGTGGGAAATTGAGTTGACGGGCTAGTAGTATACGGCACCACAGACAGCCACTATAGTGATAGAAAAGCATTCCTGGTACACCAGAATGCTGGTTTACTGCAAATGTTTCAAGGCAAATGCCCAAAATCTATCATTTTCGTAATCTTCTCCCGCATCGAAAAAGTGATCTTTCCCATGAGGTCGTTCATACACCACCTCCATCCCACATCCCACCATGGCACCCACCATCTCATCCGCCTGCTCCACACCCACTCCAGTATCTGCATCGCCGTGCATGATATACGCCGGAGGAAGTCGATGTTCAGCCACATTTCTCGGCAACCTCCACTTCTTCGCTCGGGCGAGGTCGGGGGCGGAGTCATGAATTTTCCACAACTGTGCC
Organism: Sphaerulina populicola P02.02b; assembly: GCA_000291705.1. Lineage (NCBI taxonomy): Eukaryota > Fungi > Ascomycota > Dothideomycetes > Mycosphaerellales > Mycosphaerellaceae > Sphaerulina > Sphaerulina populicola. The sequence goes on from JH792490.1 coordinate 239,214, forward strand.
AAATTGGCATCATGTTGCATCCAGAGATACATCGCCATCCGCTTCGAATGGGCCTCATTATTCGCCACAACGTCTGCCTCGGGATCGAGGAATTCGCGAATTTCTTCTTTCGCGCCCAACGGTCTTCCCATTGCAGGAGGTTGCGGATTCGTGAAAAATGTCCCCAACGGATCGGTGATGGGGTAGATGGGGAGAATGACTTGTGGTTTGGGATTGATGTATAAGCCTGCCAAGAGGGCGAGATAACCGCCTGCGGAGCTGCCGGAGACTGCGAGACGAGAGGGATCGATGGCGTCTTGGTGTTCAGGTAGTAAGTGGGAGGCTAAGGATTCACGACAGAAGTGGATGCTGTCGGCGACGTCTTCGAGAGCTTCGGCGATGCCGATTTGAGGGGCGAAGCGATAGTCTGCGGAGATGAATGCGATGGAGTGGGTGTTTACTGCTTTGCGGAGCCAGGAAGGGGCTTGATTGCGATGGCCTGGTGGAATATGTATCAATATCAATATATATCAATATATCAATATATGTGTACTGTTCTTGTTCTGTACCTTGTAGAAGACCGCCGCCATGGTACCAGAGGCATATGGGGACTTTTTGTGCTCCGTTGGAGGGGAGGTAGATGTCTAGAGATATTTGCAGCTTATCTACCGTTTTGTAGACTATACTCTTCTTGGTGGGAGATATGTTGGCCATCCTGAAACGAAGACTACAACCGTGCCTGGGGTATTCTAGTCCCTATTGTGTTCAGTTTGTTTGTTTGTTTGTTTGTTTGTTTGTTTGTTTGTTTGTTTGTTTGTTTGTTTGTTTATTCCATTAACGTCCTGTCTGAGTCTATGACTATGTAGGACGGGTAGGGCCCTCTAGAGGGCCTCTACCGGTCTTGTTCGGGTTTCCCCGTATCTCTTATGTCATATGCAGTATACTGATTGAGGTGGACGATGCAGCAGGACTTAGTAAGCAGAAGGCTGGCCTCGCGCGACAGACGCGACTATCCTCGTCATAAACCCTCAAGAGTGCCACACATTCTTCCTGAAATCAACATCATCAACAACAACAATAACAACAATATGAGACGTTGTATACGAAATTTGCAACTCTGGACCACGAACCGGAATTTTGAACATGGGTGACACCTTGGCGCTACTCGAGGCAGTATATTGCCCACCTCTCGATCCTGCGCTGTTATCCGCCATCTTGTCCGACTACGATTTGGAAAATGAAGATCAGTTGCGAGAAGCAAAAGGGGCCCTGGACCAGTTGAAAGAGTCAGCAGAATTGGAAGAACTTGCCGGATTTGATGCTTCTGGAACCGGTGGGCGCGTCAACGAGGCCCGACATGGCAGCCACAGCAGACCAGAGTCCTGTCCAGAAGATACTAACACGACAGTATCCAGGGAAACAGACCTGACGAGTTTATCAGCGGAATGGCAGTCATTGAATTTAAACAGCACCTCTGCTGAGGTTCCGCCTGGAAACGGCGACATCGCCGAAGAGCTGGAGAATCTTAATGAGGATGCGAAGATCGCGCTTCTGGAACAGATCATGGGTCAACAACTCAGCCGATACACCGTGCAACATACTCTGCGCAAGTGCAAGGGCAATTGGCACAAGGCTATGGATGAGCTCCTCAGCCAGGTCTATATGCACGAGGCAGAGAATAGCGACGGCGACGGCAAGTTGGCGGTGAAGAGCATAGACGCATTTTCCGAAGAGAACACTAGTCGAAAGGGGCGCAAAGGCAAAGGAAAGAAAAGGGGCGCAAAGCTGAATGACAATACGCGGTCGAGCTCGCTTCCTACTAGTCCTATCGAGTCTGGACCTACAGTGGCCAACGCCTGGCAAGGAGCCGGTCGCGATATCGAATTCATTGCCAGCCGCACTGGGGAGCCATCCACGACTGTCGCGACCATATACTACAATAGTGGCGCGTCTCGTGCGAAGACGATTGGCAGTATCCTGAAGAATCACCTTTCCGAGGGTACAATCGCCTTGGCCGAAGACCCCATTAAGGCTGTGACAGCACATGATCTTGGTCAGGATTTTCCATCCATCGACTCGCAATATGTGGCAAGCTTGATCAATTTGACCTACCCTTCCACGGCGGCCGCGCGCGAACTAGCAGAGGCCTTGACGACTCGCCCGAGTATCGAAGGTGGGATCGAGATTATACCCACTTATGTTCGACCCAATATAGAAGAGGCGGACGTGTTCACTCCGGTGGCTGGCAGAAACAAACCGGCCTCCGGTCACGCCTACAGCTCAAATGTGTTGGATGCTCGAGAGCGTGCGTCGACCTATGCAGCAGCTAGAAGTGCTGCACTAGCTCAGGCATACGCTGCTCATCGCAAAGCCAAGTCCGATCGCCTCATGGGCGGGGTGGCAGGATACTATGGCCAAGTGAGTCGCGACTATTACGCTCTTTCTTCTGCAGCCTCAGCGGCTGCGGCAGATGAAATGGTCGCATCTCAGTCCCGTGCCAGCGAGGTCGACCTTCACGGCATCGATGTCCTTAACGCGGTCAGGATTGCACAGGAAAGAGTTGAACAATGGTGGGAGGGATTGGGAGAGAATCGCGCGAATGGCCGTACTGGTGCGAAGCAGAGACAGGCGGGATATAAGATCGTGGTCGGTCTTGGTCGGCATAGCGAAGGCGGGCGCAGTAAGCTTGGTCCCGCAGTGAGAAAGATGTTGACGGAGCAAGGATGGAAGAATGAGCTCAACGGAGCCGTGATCACTGTGCAAGGACGGGCAAGAAAATAACACTGTGTCTGCTCTTCGCATCCTGATTGATACCGCCCGTTGATGGTGATCTTTTTCATCAACTACGCCAACGAGAACGGCAATTAGGAAGACTACCTATGTTACATGGTTTTTTTTCATTGCTGTCCATTAATGCTCAATGAGCAAGAAAGTCGCATTCGCTGCTGTGATGGACCCTCCAAGGCTCCATCAGATTCTTCTATTCGTGATATCTCTCTCTCTCTTGAGAAAGATGTTGGTTTATTCTTCTTCTTCTTCTTCTTCGCCAGCAAAGGAGAACGAATGATGGGTTTGGCATCAGTCCTGTAATGCCCCCCACCCAAGTCCATAATAATGATTGACCACTTGATCGGCCTGGCAATGATTGCCATATACCAATAATGCAACGCCGCATGATGTTACACTTTATCCCATACACCCTCTCCTCAATTCAGACCGAAAACTCCAATCATGCTCCTTCCCATTATGTATTGTGACATGTACCCTCAACCCCACTATTACGTGCTCACTAACGGCCAGTTGACCACCTCACTGGGAGGTCTCGAGTAGTAGTTCGACGAACTCGCAGAGTCGCTCGCTTGGTGGTGATGATAGTGGTCGGAGACTCGCATTTGTGGGACCGCTGGTACGAATGTGCGAGGTCTGGCAATATCATCCTCGTGTCCCACAGACATGGATCGCCGGTACTTTGATGCTGCTGCTGCTGCTGGGATCAAGTCAGAACAAGAATTCGGCAACACACCAGACATGGGAGTGCTGGGGGCGGTGGAGAAAGAAGCTCACCCGGTCTGGGATTCAAAGGCGCAATGTGATCGACTTCCTCCCGCGGATGACGATAGATGGCATAACCCTGCTGGTGTTTTCTTTCATCGTCTTCAAGCATGGCGACTGCAGAACCAGGCGGCGGCGGCGGCAGCGCCTCGTACTCCCAATCCGGCGGCATGGGCATGGATTCCTTGAGCCAGTTGTCGATGTCGACGTCTTGCAGTCGATAGCTAGCACGGGCGATCTTGTGGTGTCTGGCTGCGGTATTCCGCTCCTTGCTCTTCCCCGCTCGTACAGCAGTTTCCCCCGTATAGAATGGCTCTGGCTGCTTCGCGGCCGTGTCCCGCAGGCTGGAAGCTGACGAGCGGTATCGTAAAGTCATGATGTTCTGTCTTCGGTGTTCCAGAGCGACGGCTCTTCGGCCCCTAGGCCTTGACGAGGGCTCGCCAGGAGCTCCAACGGTCGGGGGAGTCGCCATCGCAGGTTCGGGTTTCGTGAGTGGTAAAAAGAGGAGTCCTGAGGGACATGATCCTAAGGGACATGACGGGCGTGCGTGCGTACAGAATCATAAGTACCTACTTCTCCTGATTCTTCAGCTTCTGTTGGGCAGGAATCGGTGTCTGGCATGTGAGACGGGTGGGGTGTCATGCACGCAAGAGACGAGCATTCTCTCGCATGTGATTCGTTGCCTTGTGCATTATTCGATAATAATAATGCATCGCATATTATCATTGGGTGGAGTGACTTCGCGCCAAACGCCGATCTCAAAGGCGATCAGAGGCGATCATAAGGGTCCCCCACCGGTACATACATGTACCTGTACAGTTCCAAGTTCTTGCGAGCGCTGAGTCAGCCAACGGTGCCGTCGGGAGTGATCAGCAGGAAACTCATGGCACGGATAAATCATCGGCCCGTGCCCTGAAAAACCTCAAAGTTCGAAAGTTCGAAAAATGGACATTTCTCGTCCAACACAGCCCACACCTCCATAGCATGTCGAACAAGATGGGTGGAATCAAGCGTAAGGAAGCGCCTTCGGCAGCGGCACAGCGTGAAAAGAAGCAGAAAACCAGCAGCTCCAAAGCGACCAAGTACGACAAGCCGGCCAAACGATCGCATCTCGAAGAAGCCGCCGCGCACGATGGCGACGACGACAGGGAGGGCGAGGAGATGGATGTAGACACCAGCGGAATGAACACGGAGCGTGGGAACATGGTCAAGGCTAAGCCCATGAGCAACACGGGTGCTAAGTTCAAGCTGGATGGATCATCAGCGGAAGCACATCAAAAGCAGCGCCAACTTGCCAAAGAGCGCAAGGCCGCAAAGCCCCATGCGGACGTCGTACATCGATCGAAGCAGCTGTGGGAGAAGCTGCGTAGGAAGTCACATGTCCCCAAAGAGGAGCGCAACGAGCTGCTGGACGAGCTCTTCTCCATTATTGATGGCCGTGTGCGAGATTTCGTCTTCAAGCACGATTCTGTGAGAGTGATACAGTGCGCCATCAAGTACGCGCGACCCGCTCAACTGAAGGGTATCGTAAAGGAGCTGCAAGAAGACGTGAAAGACCTGGTTGAGTCGCGATATGGGAAGTTCTTGGTTGCGAAAATGGTTGTGCAGGGCGATCGCGAGGACAAGGACCTTATCATACCCCAATTCTATGGCAATATCAAAAGACTCATCAACCATCCGGAGGCATCCTGGATTGTCGATGATATATACCGCCAAGTCGCGACACCCCGGCAAAAGGCCATGATGCTGCGCGAGTGGTATGGAGCAGAATACGCCATCGAAGGCAAGCAATTCACCAGCAAACCACTACCCTCCAACCTCACTGGCGACCTGGCGAAGATCTTAGAAGAAAGTCCCGAGAAGCGCAAACCATTCCTTGGCTATCTCAAACAGCTCATCAACAACCTGATTCAGAAGAAGATGACTGGCTTCACGATGCTTCACGATGCTATGCTGCAGTACTTCCTCGCACTGCCTGCAGGCTCAGAAGATAGCAACGAGTTCCTCGAGATCCTACGAAACGACATTGACTCAGAAGAGAATGATGGCGGGGGAGACCTGTACCGGAACTTGGCTTTCACCAAATCTGGCTCCAGACTCGTCTGCCTGGCTATCGCACACGGATCGGCGAAAGCACGAAAACAGATACTGAAGTGCTTCAAAGACCATATCGAGACCATGGCATTCGACCAGTATGCACGAATGGTCCTCGTCGCTGGTCTGGATGTGACGGACGATACCAAGTTGACATCGCAGACCATCCTGGCAGAACTTCTCGGACTGAAGAATGATGATACCAAGTCGAAGCATGACCGACTGGAGTCTATGCTCGTGAGCTTGAACGCCAGGCTACCGATCCTGTATCCTTTGGCTGGTCCGGCAAGATGGTTATGCCAAACGGGAGAGAAGGAGGCCATTGACGAGATTCACGCCATTCGCACAACCACGTCCAAGAAGGCACCCCATCAAAGACGTGAAGAATTGCTCAAAACAGTATCGGAGCCTTTACTGGAACTCGTCAGAGAACGCGCAGCAACTCTCCTTACCTCTTCATTTGGCACACAAGCCATTGCCGAGATCCTGCTCTCCTGCAATGCCTCTGATCGATCTGCAGCAGCAGCAGTCGTCGCTGCCTTGGCTGATGGCAACCCTTTGGAAGGCAAGCACATTGCCAAAGACGCAGCAGTAGGTCGTATGCTCAAGTCTCTGGTGACCGGTGGTGCTTATGATCCCGTGACGAAGTCTGTGACGCTTTCCGAGCCACGACTTGGATTTGGAGCGACACTGTACTCTATCATTAAGGACAACATCGTCAACTGGGCGGTTAGCGACTCTTCATTTGTGGTTGTGGCGTTACTCGAGTCCGAGGACGTGGATGCATCCACGAAGAAGAGTGTGAAGAAGGCGCTGGACAAGGGCAAAAAGGAAATCAAGAAAGCGGCTGAGGGTGAAAATGCCAAAGCGGAGGTGAATGGCGGAGAGTCCAACAACAAGAAGAGGAGGAAAGTGGAAAGTACAGGCAATGCTGGTGCGAGAATGCTGTTGGAGAAGCTGTAGTACCTGAAGCCGGCAACATCAAGGCTGATGTTCTATGGATACCTACTTACCAATGAATTACAAAAAGATTGTTAGTTCCGTTCGGAGGAAGAGAAGTGGTACCTCCTACTCGCCACCTCACCAGACCAAGAGATCCCAGACGATAATCAATGTGGAGTCGGCAACAGCGGCAGCTAATGGATGTCACTTTTACACAACCGTAGCCGTCCGGCTCCGCAGAGATTTAGACAGATCGATCTATGTATCTGCCCTCTTTCGCCTTGTTCTTCTTCTACCTTCTTCTTCTTCTTCTTCTTCCTTCTCCTTCTCCTTCTCCTTGTGTGGCAACCAACCACCCTGTCTGCCTCAGCCACCTCCTAAGCCAGCACAAGCACAAGCACACAGCACACCCACCAACCCGGGTCTCAAAATCGGATCTGGCTCGATGAATGACAAGCATAAAGTACACAGGTACAGGTACAACAGGACTACAGGTATGTACATGCAAGTAAGCAATCTGCCATCCGTTTCCGGTGAATGCAAGTCATGCAACTTTAGACTTTGAGTACAACTACTAGTCTGCTACCTTTTTCCGCTTGTAGCTTTCTTTCCCCATACGCCTGTGTTCTTACACATATAGCCTAGAGGCTATTGAACAGCCCCCCTTTATTACTCCAAATGAGATGCTAGCTATCCCTCGAGCTATATGCAGCCAGTAGTAAGCTGTGCACTGTAGGATGTCTTCTACTAGTATGTTTTGTTTTCTCTGAACACGGTGTCGTTTTTGATCAATAATTGACCTCTTGTCGTCGCCGACCAACCAACATCGTATAATAGCAATATACCTAAGAATGCTATTTCCTAGGAGTAGAGCAAGTCCAAGAACAGAACAGATTCGAGAAGAATATACAACAATACAATCCAAGGGAAGAAAGGATGGAAGGAAGAACGTCGATACTATAGAACAATAAGAATATAGGTACTTTTTTATTCCCTTTGCAGACAGAATCGATAGAGATCTTCGACAAAACCCCCTCCCTAGTATAGGGTACCTAGGAGGTAGTCCCTAATCAATCAAACCTACGAAGCGCCGAAAAAATTGATTGATTGTATAGGTAATTAGTAGGTAGGCTCAACTTTGATCTAGGTTTGACTATCCCTCTCTAACTAATTGATTGAACTTTATACAGCTTTTATACAACTTTGATGTCCTTATGTTTATCTACCTAGGTAATACCTGAGGAGAGGAGAGAAGAGGAAGGGAAGGGGGGGATTCTAGCCTTGTTGAAGTTGTGAAAGTTGTTAAACCTAGGAGGTAGGACTGGAGGTATGTATGTACATAGCAGGATCTAAGTTTAGTTTGCCAAGACATTAATGAAAGTATAGACTAGCCCTGGCCCCCTGGTGCTTCTAAAGCTGTTTTCGACTCGTGTCCTGCCCCTACCCCCGTGCCCCCTAACCCCCTGACCCCTTACCCCCCTGACCCCCCCCCCCCGGGTACCCCCGGGTAAGAACGGGGAAACGGGTA
>JH792490.1:253819-265824 GCA_000291705.1 Sphaerulina populicola P02.02b
GAGAGAGAGAGAGAGAGAATCAATACGTACGCGAAGGGTACACAGGAGGCGACCTGCCATATGCGTAGTACAGCTCGGGGTTGTCTCTTTTCTCTGCAACGGGATTATCCGCCAGCGCCGAGTCGAGTTGTATTCTCGTGGAATTGGCGATACCGGCCAGGAAGGTGGCCGCAATCCCGGCGACGTCTGCAGGTACCAATCCCGTCTGGTTGATAATCTTTGCGATCTCTTCTACTGTGGGTACGCCGTTGTCGTTGGCTGCGTTTCGTGCGTTCACAACGGCTAGATAGCTGAGCGCAGTCAGCGCACTGTGGAACCAGATCATGATGGGGAGTTAGTTATTAGGAGGTGGATAGATATTGGTTGACGACCAGGCTGCGCTCAGAGCGAGAGCGCGGCGCTATGAGGGTGGCAGACGGCCAAGCATAGCAGATATATGTGTCAGAGTTCCCGTATTGCGGTCCCTAGACTCCGGAGCTACTGTACTGTACTGTACTGTAGAATCAAGTTGTAGACAAAAGGGTACCTCCTAATCATGTGCCTAGACGGCTATATTCGCTTGCAACGACTGTACATGTATGCTGGTCCCTGCAGTGCCGTTTCATACGCCTTGTTCATTGTTGATGACAATACCTCCTAATCATGATATGACCTCTACTGTATGTATGTAGGCCTCGGTACTTTTGCTGCACATGGTTGTCCTCGTACGTTCTCTTGGGACTACGGTGAATCGGTGATGCGAGCCAGAATGGGCTGAATCGTGGTCGTTATTGTGACTCTTGTCCCTCGTCACTCGTGGAAGTTTGCACTATACAGTACATGATATGACAGGGAGTTGTGTCCATAGAAGAGGGAATCGTCCATTTAAGCTTTGACTAGACTAGGATTAGTTCCCGCGAGCCCGAGGTCCTGCGTGAAGAAAAAAGTCAAGACGGGAGCCCGTTCGTAGGTATGTTCGTTATAAAACATACCTAGGAGGTAGGTATACTGGCCGCTGTTAGTGTTACCTCCTAGGTATAGGTCGTTATAGGAGGTAGTACATCAAATCTATAACAAAAAAGTGAAGAAAGTCAAGAAAGCAGGGCAAATCAGGGCAAATCAGGGCAAAGCAGGGCAAAAGCACAGGGTCACCCTACGGAATACGATTCCGCACATGTGATCAGCCCTAGTCACGTGAAACAGGAGCTTACACGTGACACTTCTATACACGTGATTGATAGCTATACCTCCTACACTTCTTCTCCATCATCAAAGTGTCAACGAGAACCGTAATATCAATCACCGTAGCAGCATGCTCTCCATCCGCTTCCCGTCGCTCCCGTCGTGGTCCTGGGCCTCTCCATTCTCCAGCGGCATCAAGCTGCTCCCAGGCGACGTGCACGACGTCGAAGAACGGGCGGAGAAGCGAGCACGAACGCTCAAGCACCTGATCAAGGCCAACCACATCAACCACAGCATCATCTACAACGAGCTGCGCTTCCATAACCACACTCCTCACATTCTGGGCTCCGCATACATTCTGGGTGCAGACGCCGATCAACTAACGCATGTCTTCGAGGAGGAGGGCAAACACCTCGAGTCGTGGCAAGACAGCCCCGGCGAGATCGACAAGAGTGACTGGAGGGATTATCTCGGCAAACGAGAGTATGCCTCCTCGGCGGGCGGGGCGGTGCGTAGACACTCCTGACGGCATGGGCTGATGCACGAAGCGCAGGTATCAACGGGCATACATCGACTTCTTCGAGGACCAGCTCGTGCTGCACGGCTACGACTGGCGTGCTCTGTTGGATGAGTTTCTGCTGTCAGGCAAGGAACCCCTGATCAACAACCTCATCTCGGGGCTCGCACACCCTCTGATCCACCTCGGATATGCCTATGAGCTGTCATCGCGAACTGTGGCCATCGAGGCCCTCGGTCTTGCTGCATGCTTCTACAATGAATGGCACGTCTTCCTGGACGACCCCAAGTACACCAAACCGGCGCCGAACCCGACAGACTCGCTCTTTGACCTCTTAGAACGAGTCCGAAAAGATCCCACGTTCGACAATTTGTCAGATCACCAGGGCAGCGACAACATCGACAAGATCTTGGGCAACGAGCAGCTTGCAGCCGCAGCCTTGGAGTACTGGAACTCGTGGGACCTCAAGGACCCCAAAGCACAATTCGCCCAGTCACAGAAGCTCGCTGTGGCCCTTGTAGTAGCTGCAGATGAGCCGAGCAACGCCAAAGGCTATGACTTCTTTGGTGTACATCTACTGACCAGCAGCCATGCTGTCCGCACTTTGCTCCCGTTTCTGCCCAATAAATACCATGTTCCGCTTGTGCGCCAGTGGTGGCTCTTTACGCTTCTTGTTTATATTGCTCAGCTGCGGCCCAAAGTCAACATTGACACCATCAAGCTGGTCGATCTCGACGGCCGAGATTGGAAGTTTGTGACCGAGAGAGCCTTGAGAGGCACATATAACACGGATGCGCACTTCGTCAAAGCTCTTCGGTGCATGCACGAGTGCAGCAAGACATGGGGAGATGCCAATCAATTCTATCTCAAGGCTGCTGTCAAGATGGCGGATGACTTTGATGGCTGGGGCGGCTTTGGCGGCTTTGTAGAATCTGAGGCTGAAGAGCACAACGAGAGGAGCAAACACTACTAGCGGCGGCTCCAAGGTTATAGAGGCGAAGTGCTCGAGTACATGGCATAGTAATGTAGATGCAATCAGACTGTCACGGCGTAATGAGACTGATGATACTGTACAACAGGATCGTGAATGAAAAATGAGAATGAAAAACGAAAGAGCATTGTTTAGTTCACCTGTGACAAAAGCTTAACTGCATTGGCCTTTTCACTGTGGACACGGTTATGGCCTCACAATGCACAAGGCTTCCGCATGCCTATGGCACGCGCCTCGCGGGTTCTGTATGTAGTCAGGTCTCATTTGACAATTGAACTATTCCCAGTCGTTCTTCATTCACATCCAAACGTTGGACCCACATGAAGCATTCAGGTTAAATTGTGCCATCACGACTGCACTTCCTCTGAGGAACACATTCCCCACGTTCTTTACATACACATCCGGTATAAGCACCACAACTTCGACTCGTCGGCAACATGGCGGACCTCAGCAGCCTCAACCGCATTCCTCGTATCATTCGGCCGGCGATGGTGTCACGGTCTGGGCAACTCGGAGACCTGGTGGCAGACTCGACGCCTGATGACAAGCAGGCCTCAGGGTATCGCGGTCCGCCGATTGGATATTCGTGCAAGAAGGTGGTGCATGAGGATGACCACGAAGACATCTTCGGTCGCGAGGGTGGTGCGCGCGGAATCTACAAAGTCCAGTGCCTTGCTGGAGGTTGTGCTCGTTGTGCTGGCTACATGGGCAGCATGGTGTCCATAACGCAGGTTAGTCATTTCGAAGAAGATTGAAGGACTCCAGAAGGACCAAATTGACCAGTCTTCTAGCTATCTACACCTCACCTGCCACTCCTTGTCCCTCAAGTCGACCCACCCGAACCAGCTCCGGCGCCAAAGCCCGCTATAGTGCCTCTCCCACTACACCCACTCAGCCTCAATGCATCTGCACAGCCATTGACCCACCCGGCGATGCCATCCAAGCCCACAAAAGCCGAAATCAAAGCCCAATTAGCTGAACGTCAGGCCACCATAGAGAAGGAGCTCGAGGCTCTGCGCGGAAAAGCTGCTCCCACTGCTTCGCGCTCCTCTGTCATTTCTCGCTACAACCACGGCACCGGTGAATCATTTGGCCCTCGGACTCTTAATAACAAGAAACCTCCACAGGCCACAACATCACGCGAGTCTCGTCTACATCGACGTCGACTTGCTCTGCTGTATAAAGAGGAAGCCCCCCATAGCTTCGCGGGTGCTCCTCCTTCTACTCCTCCTCCTACTACTGCTACTACTCCTCCTCCTACTCCTCCTCCTACTACTGCTACTACTCCTCTGCTCATCACCAGCACCACCTTCCAATCTGAGCCGTTGTATTACAACACAGATCACCACCATGCATCATCATCCTCTGCCAACACGAGGACTACCGATCTACAATTCGAACCACCACCACCACCACCACGACGAGATGGCCAGCAAGCTTTCTTCTCCTCCTCCTCATCGTCGTCGTCGGCACTACTACTGCCAAGCTCGATGGGACAGGGTTACTATCTTCATTAGGAGTATGAGGATTGTAATGATGAGGAGGAGGAGGAGGGAAATGATGAGGAGGAGAAAAGAAGGGAGCAAGGAGGAATGATGACATAGGGAGGAAAAGCGGGATCAGGAGGAAAAATGAAATCAGGAGGAAAAATGAGATCAGGAGGAAAAATGATCCAAGCGGAAAAATGAGCCAAGCGGAATTGTGTATATAATTTGTTGATTGATTGATTACACGTATATGTGTCTGTCTCTTTTCTTCTATTTCTAGGAGAAGAAGAGAAGTATCACTTTTTTTTTCACTTGAGCAAGTTTTAGAGTTGACACTTACTTACTCAACTCTAAGTGAGTGAGTGAGTAAGTGAGTAAGTATTTTGGTGTTATTTTTCTTACTTGCCCTGTGTAGTAGTTAGTAGAGTCGATGAATAATCCTTAGTCCGGAGAAGACTCTGTTTGACTCTCCGATGGGATTATTAGAGACTGAAATCTCATGCTAGGTATATATACACTCTTCTGTTGCTACGATGGCAGCCACTTCGAGGACATAACGCTGGCTTGGTGGCTCCAGAATTGGTTTCAATGAACGCGGTCAAGAGCGTGATGCATGTGCAAGGCTAAGGTATTGTTGCATGTCTTGTAGAGGATTGGAAGAGGCAAAAGTGAGGTGAAGTGACAAAAAGTGGGGACTCTTGGCGGATCGCGAGATCGCGTCGCTACCTCACTAGTGCTTTGGACGCGATTGTTCCGGCTCGTGTCAACAAACGCGCGACATATTGGTCCGTCCCCACACCACACACCATCTTCACCATTTCTTTGGATTGTGAGGCGCTTGGAGCGATGCGCGACGAGGATCACGACATATATTTATCATAGACGACGGCGTCATGGCCACTCGCACCAAAGGCTTCTTCGAGAAGGATCACGGCAACAAAGTACGCTCCTGGAAACTTTCACTTCGTTGCGTACGACGCCATTGATCATGATCACAGCGCCCCAGACATTGGAACAAAGCCTCCGCGAACAGAGCGCCCCTCGTTGATGCACCGACGAATATTCCCATAGCCAAACCACCCATTCCGGCCAATTCGCAGTCCAAAAGTAAACTACAGGCATTTTCCTTCGCAGAGGACTCGGCGCAAAAGAAGGCGGACACGGGAAAAGAGACGAAAGGCGGTGGCAGTGGCGGCGGCGGCGGCGGTAGTGGCGGCGGAGTGTCGGCAGCGACGAGTGGTAACTCTTCTCAAAATGCCTTTCCTTGCACACCCGGCGCGCGATTGCCATTGGAGGACCTGATAGGTGACTGCGACGAGGTCAAGGAAGTGGAAGAAGCGGTGCGCTCGCCGCAAGAGCAGATTGGCTGGATACCGAATGGCTCGTCAGAGCTGCTGACACCCAATCGACGCAAAAGGAAACGAGCCAAGAGCTCTTCGCCAATCGGTCCAGCCTCTTCGTCACAGCCAAACGGCGGGTCTACGCAAAAAGGTCCGCAGTCAGTAGCCCGCACCCCGGCTGCAGATCCGTCCATAGACTTGTGGCAGCGTTATGCCAGCAGCAAGCAGAGCGGAGATCTTCCGAAGCTGCCTGAGATCAGTAACCTGATCTTCCAAGGTTCGCCACGGCCTCTCGAGACGCCAGTCAAAGGTGGGGGCTTGCGACGATGGGCCAGCACGGGCAACGACTGGCCAACCAGCAAGACCAAGCGTCAGCGGACGGGCGAGGACAGATCAACAACAATCAGCGTATGGCAGGATCAGACATCCGCTGAATCTGGCGGCAGAAGCAAAGTCGCAACCATGGTACAGAAGCTACAAGAATCCTTGGCTTCGCAAAGACTCGAGCAGGCTCGGAAAGAGACGCCGATCGCGACGACGGCAATGGACCTCCCATCGAGCTCGAGTCCGCTGCCGGAGACGACTGCCAGTGTCGCCAAACCGCAGACCACAAGTCCCCTTCGGGCGCGAATGCCAGCTCTTCCACAACCGCGACCACCAACTCATACCATCCGCCCGACCTTGTCTGGCGGCATTCGCTTCGACACTTCCAAACAGGTAGGTGATCCACTCAATCCAGGGGCATCTCCCACATACTCGTTGCAGAGCAAAGCACCCTTGCCTGCGTATAAGCGACCATCCATAGTGCGGCAACCAAGTCAACCCCAGGCGCCACAAGTCGCCAAGCCAGCTGTAGCACCCATTGTGGAAGCCGATGAATTTGGAGACGAAGATTTTGACCTGACCATGGACGACATTGATGAGCTGTGTTCGCAGCCAGCCCAGAAACAGCCCCAGCAATCACTGTACGATATGCCTCCACATCCCAAACCACCAACCTCACGATCCGTCCCGATGGATGCTCCAGGGAGCACTGTACAGCCTGCTCAGCCGATAATCATCGAGGACGATGACGAATTTGGTGGCGACGGCATTGACGAAGATTCGTTCGCACAAGCGGAATTCAGCGCAACGCAGGCGATGCAGGTCAGTCATCGACACAAGTGATCACGAGTAGGAGTACATAGCTTATGCGTTCTGTAGATTCCATCACGAAAGCACAGTCCTCGAAAAGGTCTTGGCCGCAGTCCGCCAATATCTCAAACCGGAGCAAGCGCCAACAGCCTGCCCGACCCGTATGCACCAAGACTACGACGATTCTTCGTGAAAAAAGTCGTACATGATGAATACACCAATGACAAAGGTCGTCAATGTGAGGAGATTATAGTTCTTGCCGAGGACGAAAGTGAACGGAAACCAGCAGTCATCACTCTTCGTGGCTCGTGGACCACGACGCCTGTTTCGCCGAAATCCATTGTGCATGTGGCCCAGGCTAGAAGACGGTCTTTTGCTTCGCAACACAAATCGCCACCCGGACAGATCGTCATTTCTGATGACGAGCACAGCCCTCTGCTCATCATACATCCAGATCACATGCTTTCAGCAACCACGATCGCAGACTCCTTTGATTGCATCCGCAAAGCCGTTCTGCAAGACCGCATCAAAGCGACAAGTGAAGGAAGCAAGGCCATGGTGTATGGCAGTATTCTCCACGAAATCTTTCAGCAGGCTCTCTCGGCGAATCAATGGAGTGAAAGCTTTCTTGCCGACCTTGTTGAAAGGACGATCCAAGGCCATGTTGAAGGTCTCTGGGAGCTTGGCATGACTGACACCAGTCTTGCAGTAGAGGAAGTCAAGGCCAAAATGGGTGAGATCACAGCTTGGGCCAAGATCTTCATACAACCTGAACCGAGCGCTGCGGCTCAGGTCGATGACAAACACGGCGAGAAAACTCTCGTGAGCATTAGCAAGCTGATTGCGATTGAGGAGCACGTATGGTCCCCACAGTATGGATTGAAGGGAAACGTCGACGCCACTGTTCAGGTCACGACTGCGAGCAGACCGGGTGCGCCTGATCTCCGAAATCTCATAGTACCCTTTGAGGTGAAGACCGGTCGGACGACCAATAGCGCAGCACATCGGGCACAGACGGCGCTCTACACTCTGCTGATGTCTGATCGATACGATGTTGGTGTGGAGGCTGGTATCCTCTATTATCTGGAAAGCTCGGCCATGTCTCGAATCGCACCGCCTCTCAACGAGATCAGGCAAATGATTCAGCAGCGCAATCGCCTTGCAGCATACATCTTCCGTGCTAGGCATCCCTTGGATAATGAAGACGCATTTGAAGATGATGCTCCACTTCCCTCTCAGCAGAACACGGATTCAGGTCTGCCTTCAATGCTCCGGAACCCGTACAAGTGCGGGAGGTGTTATGCGCAGCAGAGTTGTTTCAGCTATCACGCTCTAGTCGAGGGTGGCAATGCAGATTCTGCCGGCATGATTGATGACAACAAGAAGGACCACAGCTCGACTTGGAAAGAAGCTATGGACCATCTATTGCTGGATGGTAGAGATGCTGCTATTGGCATTGCGACGAGGAAATGGTTCACGAAATGGGACAGGCTATTGACGTTTGAGGAGGCAGACGAAGCGCGCTTCAGAAAAGAGCTTTGGACCATGTCATCCGTGGACCGAGAGGCCGCCGGCCGGTGCTTTGGTCGTCTCCACCTTGTGAAGGACATGACGGTAACGAGCACTGGTAGTCAATTCGATGGCGTAGAGGGCAGCGGAGGCAAGATCAACCGCTTCGCTTATACTTTTGCACGGGCACAAGCGTCGCCTGGGGCCTCTTTCATGCAAGGCAGTCAGCTGACACTGGGTGAACCAGTTGTTGTTTCATCAGAACAAGGTCAATGGGCACTTGCAAATGGTTATCTCGTTGGCATCAGCAGATCGGACATTACTGTTGCTGTCGATCGAAAGCTTGGCGACGCTCGACAGCGGCTGGCGGGCTTCGATGAGAAAGACAACCAGGCTTTTCGAGGCACCATGACTGTCGGCGGTGTGGCCAACGACAACAGTCGCCAGGGTCAGCCAATCCTCTACCGAGTCGACAAGGACGAATTCAGCAACGGTTTGGCGCTGGTACGTAATAATCTGGTTGCGCTCATGGACAGCAGTCCGATAGTGAACAAGCTTCGGGGGCAAATCGTCTTCAATGCTGCGCCCGGGTTTACGCCTACTCCTGCAATGCATGGGCAGTACGCAACCACTCAGCTGGGCCAGATGAACGAAGATCAGCAATCAGCAGTCTCTCGGGTACTCGCCGCTGACGACTATGCGCTTATCCTGGGAATGCCAGGCACTGGCAAGACCACTACAATTGCCCATATCATTCGCGCACTCCTGGCAGAAGACAAGTCCATTCTGCTCACCTCCTACACACACACTGCTGTAGACAACATTCTCCTGAAGATCAAAGATGTTGCGCCACCAGACTCAATTTTGCGTCTCGGTATCCCAGCAAAGATCAATGCACAGGTCCAGGAGTTCTGCCAGCTAGCTGCCACGCCTCGAAAGTCCATCGAAGAAGTTGACGCAGCCTACATGGCAACCAAGATTGTTGCAACAACTTGTATGGGCACCAACCATGCAATATTCCACCGACGGTCATTCGACGTGTGCATTGTCGACGAAGCTTCACAAATCACGTTGCCTACTATCCTTGGGCCTCTCCTTCATGCCAGGAAGTTCGTGCTGGTGGGCGATCACTTTCAACTTCCGCCTCTCGTGCAAAATAGGAGGGCACTTGAGGGAGGACTGGACGTATCGCTTTTCCGTCAGCTGAGCGAAAGTCATCCTGCTGCCGTCGCCGAGCTAGGTAGACAGTATCGCATGTGCGAAGAGATCATGTCGCTGTCGAATGAGCTGATATACCACGGCAAGCTGCGCTGTGGCGCTGAATCTGTGGCTCAACGGACGCTCCATTTGACGAACACTATGGGGCTTGAAGCATATCATACTCAACGCTCAGCATGCTCGGCCATCAACGGTGCATGCTGGCTGTCTCGTGCCACCAATGCAGAGAACAAAGTCGTCTTTGCGAATACGGACCCGCTCAGCAAGAGCGCACTCGAGACTCTTTCGGGGGGCGGGAAGATTACGAACCTGCTGGAAGCCACCTTGTCAGCGCAACTCGTACTTGGCTTCATCGCTCTCGGCGTACCAGCGCCCGAGATAGGCGTCATCACGCTCTACCGCTCCCAACTCGCCCTAATGCGCCAGCTCTTCCGCCGCGCCGGTATTCCTGCTGCTGTCGAAATTGACTCTGCAGACCGTTTCCAAGGCCGAGACAAGGAAGTCGTGATTCTCAGCATGGTTCGCTCCAACGAAAACGGGATTGTGGGCGACTTGCTCAAAGATTGGAGACGAGTCAACGTGGCTCTCACACGTGCCAGGAGTAAGCTTGTGGTTCTTGGAAGTAGACGAACCTTGAAGAATAATGAATTATTGGATCAAATGACCACGATTATGGATAAAAGAGGTTGGATGATGGACTTGCCTGTTGGAGCGGAGAATTCGCACGAGTTCGACTTTAGTACGCAGGTTGCAGCAAGTCTGATAGACGAAAGTCCTGGAAAGAAGAGGAAGAAGAAGAAGGAGGAACGTGGTTCTTCTCCCAAGAAAAGGAGCCCTGTCAAAATATCCGGCAGCCAGAAAGCTATTACAAAGAAGAGAAAGGTGTTGGAAAGTAGCTGGAATGCCGGCAACAGATCTCCGAGTAAGCCGATGGGTGTTACGAAGAAGGCTCCCAAGGTGATCAAAGGGCATCGGATGGGTATGGGAGGGAGAAGTGCCCAAAAGCTGAGAGAAGATGTCAGCATGGAGATTTGGGAGGACTTGACAGGAGGGGAATTTTGATCCTCTTCATCTCTTTGGACAGCGACGTCGTGTGAAAGTTGCTTTTAGCAGAACAGTGCGGTCAATTCCGCTTTTAGGGTGAAAATGAGCTCTCTGTTGGTTTGGATAATGAAAGTGGCGAGACATTCTCATCAATCATTGAGACGGTTGAGACGGTTGAGACGGACGGTACTGTATATCAGGCGCTACCAAGGACAGACCTGGCTCGCCCTTCCTTCTAACCCACTCCCCTTTTATTTTGTTCTTTTCTTCCACCCTCACTCACATCCCACTCCCCACTTCCTCATCTCCCGCAGACTCTGGTGCTCTATGACCCGCTTGATACCAACTCCAAATATTCAAACCAATCTTCTGCCCTTCGAGAACCGGCATTCCCGCATGAATCGTTTCTTTGTAGCCTCGTCCTTGCTCGTCGAAATTCATCCAAAATACTGCACTTCCTTTTCTCGGTTTGAACGTGACTCCACCATCTTCATTCTGACCCTTTTCCTCATTCTTATGATGATCATGACATTCAATATATTCACACCACCTCTCTCCACCACTCCCACTCGGCCCACTCAACCTCGGAAACCTCGTCCCACCCCCTCTCAACCCCTCTCCAGAAGAAAGATACACCATAAAACTACTCACGCGCCTCGAACGTTTGGACGACGAAGCCCAATCATAATGTAAACGATAATGACCCGAGACATTGTATCTTTGCGTCCAAAGTCTTTCGATAAAGGTATCTCGAGGCCAGCCTTGAAAGGCTAGAGCGCGTTCTTCGATACATTGCACGAGGCGGGAGCGAGGGATGGAGGCTTTTTCGGATTTGCGAATGCTGGGGTCGGTGGTCTCGAGGCCGGCATTGAAGATTGTGGAGGGGGTCCAGTTGTTGGTGCTGAGATGTAGGATGGAAGGAAATTTTTAGATGAATATATGGTATGAGAAGATCGGGAATATATGAGATCATATCATACCTACCTCAATGCAATCAAATGTTCGACTTCTTCTGCGCTGAGAAAGTCTTCAATGTAGATGACTAATGGACTCGTGGAGAAGATGTGGGTGGTGTAGCCGTGTTTGGGACAGGTTAGATTCTTGGATGGGTAGACGAGGTGTTCGATCTTGACTTTTTTGTCGGAGTTGGAGAAAGAACCCGAAGTTGCCGAATCCGGATGAGAATTGTCTTGGGAGGAAGAAGATTTGCCTGATGATGATGACGAAGAAGAAGAAGAAGAAGAAGAAGAAGAAGAAGAAGATGATGATGATATCCCAGGAGCTCCGACAAGGATATATATGACCATCGAGATGATGGCCATCTCGAGAGCGGTGCGGTAGATTCTTGATTCGTTGGCCATTTTGCTGATGTGAGTTTAACTATTTCTTCAGCGCCGCTTCTGCAATGTTGGCTCTTCTGTACCACGCTCGAGGCTGTTGTAATGGTTGGTGGGGGGTTTCATTATAATTTAGAATAATAATTATCATTTATATAGATATAGCAAGCAGGAGTGACGAGTCGCGTTGTGTCCCCACTTTCGGATCGGGGAAATAGATCATCCGAGCAAATTCATTCACTTGGTTCGGTACGGGGGGGGGGGGAA
>JH792490.1:270874-286331 GCA_000291705.1 Sphaerulina populicola P02.02b
AAACTTACTAGTACGTCCGTTCCAGCACGTATACTTTTGACTGACATAAATCCTGCTCACTCTCACCCCTTCCTCCTTCTCCCCCTCGTTCTCGTACTCAAAGAACCCCGGAACGATGAGCAATTCATCGTACGGACCGACAGGACTTTCCGTGTACCGCAACACCTGAATCATGCCAATCTTGCCCACATATTCGCCCGCAATTGAAGCTTGATACTTTCTTTCCAGAGGCCCGAAGGCTTTGACGGGGAGATCTTCAGGAGAGGCACCGAGGAGAGGCAGGCCGAGTCCGGGTAAGAGGAAAATTCCGTAAACGTCTCCTTTGAGTGACCATGGTGCGGGGGCGGGTTCGATGGGCTCAGTGGATTCGTTGGTGCAGTTAGTGCATGCTTTCGTCAGAGTGGGAGTCGCCACCAGGGTGGCGACGATGCCTGTGAATGCTGCGCGAAACAGCCGCATGATGATGGTGGATTGATAGGCGTCGTTTGGATCCCCAGAATGAGTTTCGAAAAAAGAGTAGTGGTAATATCAGGCGCTGTGGTTGTTTTTGTTTTCCCTGTACGTATGCGATGGAAAAGCGAACGGCCGACATTATGGCGTCGACTAGCTTGCGAGTGTCGAAGATGGTCATTGGTAGGATCGATCGCTAAAAACAGGGAGATCCTAACGCTACAGTGTAAGCATGACAGACTTACCATGCTCGGTAGCCTCCGATGCGCACGAGCTGTCCCCTCTCCGGCCTTGGTTCTCCAGAGTCATGGCAAAACATCGGCTCGCCAGGTCTCCTATTCCATTCCATATTCCCAGACTCCCAGAGTCCACTGTTCTGGTTAAGGCTCCGATCCGTCACGAACGGGAACGTTCCAGGGTGATCTGAAAATCTCCTCATTAGACTGCCAGGCCGTCCTATCTCGAGAGAGCGGCCAAGGCCAGAAAATTGGGGGAGCTCGCTTCCGCAAATGCTTCCAAGAAACAGGAGCGTAATAGCAACGTCACCTTGGGTATAAATGCTCTGAGCTCTCCCGTCTACGAGGATCACGCAATCTCCGTGATGTTCCACTTTGCACATGATTTTTTCAACAAGCTCAAAGGCCAGCTACTCACAAGTCTCATTCATTACCCAAACGAGTTCCTCGCTTAGGTAGGTGAAGCATAGAAAGTGCTATCCAGAACGCTCGATCGATGTCCAGTGCTTTCAGGACCCAAGCACCACTACTGGCCCCAATGGGCAGAGCGGGCGGCTTTTCGGGCTTCGTTCTGGGACAGAATCGAATCGATCGTATAGAAGATTCGACAGTCTGCCGCGTCGTAGACGAACTGCGAGGGAATGACCTGGTCGTCTCCGCATCGTATGCTGTTCAGCAGATGGAAATGACCAGAACGTATCCCATCTGCTTTCAATATTGCGGATCGCAGCCTGCGTGAGCAATGTCCTCAGATAGCTGTATTAATTCTCCAACATATGTCGTTTCAGGGGTTCGGCAAGATCGTACGCCCCTCGATGGAGGCGGCGTTGAAATCTGACTAAGCCAGAATCTGCGATTCTTTTGACGCCGGCGACTCCCCCTCACTCTTGCCTGGCTCTTCATAATCCTGGACGAGAAGAACACTCTCAGCTCCAAAACTCTGGAGTTATGTGTGTGAGATTACTGTAGTTGCTGGATTCCCGACTTATTTCGCGAGAGTGACTGGAATTTGTCCATTTATGCTCTTCTGAGCTGTAGCCTGTAGTAGTCTTGCGATGATGTGAATGTACCTCCTAGTGATCACTGCGAATCACCATTTCTACCCCGCGCGCTTCCGTTGCCTCAAGGCATCCAATGCTAAATCAGTCAGTGGCAAGGCGATAATCAATGGGAAGAGGGGGCCGTGTCGCACTTTTCTTTTTCGATTTTTGTCTGCTGCACACAACTGATGTTCATACTGCATCAGCAACATCTATAGCCGCCTCAAAATGTCATTCAGCACCTCTTCCGTCTTCGCACTTCCTCCCATATCCGGACTGAGTAATTTGCCATCGGCAAGGTTCCCATCGACGGCCTGGTAGATCTTGGCAGCGGCCTCTTCCTCATTCAGGAACTCCAACATCAGCGCTACACTTCGGAGGGTAGCAATCGGGTTTGCGATGCCTTTGCCTTGAATATCTGGGGCAGATCCGTGGCACGGCTCGCCAATGGCAAACCCATCTCCCACGTTTGCGGAAGGCACGAGTCCTAGCGATCCGACAAGGGCGGCAGCGCCGTCAGAGAGGATGTCGCCGTAGAGATTGGGTGCCACAATGACATCGTAGGTGGAGGGCTCGCGGAAGAGCTTGTAGACCATGGAGTCCACGATCTGCTCGTCAATGGCCACATTTCTCGACACGAATTTGTCCTGCTCCAATGCTTTGCGCGCGGTACTGCGAAACAGGCCGTCGGTCTGTGATAGCACGTTGGACTTGTGCGTGATGGTCACCATGCTCTTCTGGCCATACCCCGAGGCCGTCTTGACGCGTAGAATCTGACGACGCAGGGCAATCTCTCCCGCCATGGTAGCGATCCTCGATGAGGCATGCTCGGAGATGCGCTTGATGGCCTCGGCGACCTTGCCGTTCGGAGTATCATACGTCTTCTCTTCCTTGACGTACAGATCTTCGGTGTTCTCGCGGACGATGACTAGATCGATGGGGTCGGGGAAGGCGGCGGAGGGTGTCACGGACTTGACAGGGCGGACATTGGCGTACAGGTCGAGTCGCTTGCGGAGAGCGACAATGGGAGAGGAGTAGCCCTTAGTGGGCGTGGTGGGAGAGCTGGCGGCGGAGCGGAGGGCGGTCAGCAATAGCGTAGCATCGCATAGCATAGCAGCAGCGATATATGGAGATGGGAGGCAGATATGATTACCTCACGGCACCGAACAGGGCGCCATCGCACTCCTTTTTCAGCGTCTCGACGGTCTGGTCGGGCAACGCAACGCCGGTCCGCTTGAAGGTGTCGAAGCCGGCATCCAAGTCGACAAAGGAGAATTTGAGGCCGAGTGAGGATGGCAGAGCTTCGAGTAGACGGCGACCGGCTGGAATGACCTCGCGGCCAATGCCGTCGCCGGGAATGAGGCCTGGGCGAGGAGGGTGTGTGTGTCAGTGGTTGGTGTGTGTGTGTGTGTGGAATAACAATGGAGATGTCCACCTACATACCTATACGTAGAGTCCTTGCAGCAGCCATGACATGTACCTGATGACTAGGTATTATTGCTAGCAGTATGGACTTGGACTATGGAGAATCAGGCACTGGCACTCCGGCACCTTCTGGAGGGAAAATTATTGTTATTGCCGATATCGGCGTCATATTACAGTTCTACACCCAGAACTAGACCTCATCCGGGAGATGAGCCTCCTCCTCCTCCACCTCCACCACCTCCACCACCTCCACCACCGCCATCACCACTGCCATCACCGCCACCTCACCTTGCTCCTCCACCTCCACCACCGCCATCACCACCGTCATCACCACCACCACCACCACCTCACTCTCCTCCACCTCCACCACCACCACCGCCATCACCATCACCATCACCACCACCACCACCATCTCACCCTCCTCCTCCTCCTCTCGCTGTCATTCCCACATCCACCAGGCCATACACCATAGTGACCATACACGCCGACATCCTCGGTTGCGCATCCCAAGCTCCAGCTCAGCGCATCGTCGTCCCTGGTTGCGACTTGGCATACACAAGTCACAAGATAGATAGGCCAGTCGCCCCCGGGCCATCGCCGCCGGCATGACCTCCAGCACATCCGACACGCACGTGTATACATACTTCCAACATCCACCATTGTGATGCCGCTATTGGCTCATCGTCCTCCCTATCGCCGACCAGGTAGAGCTGCAAGGCCCGTCACTAGACACGCCATCAGAACAACCATGCCTGTCTTCACCGTACTCTGCAATTTATTCCCCAAAGTTGTCCGTCATCGAGTGTTATTAACTCTGTTGATGTGATTGAAGCTGCCCCGACATGCGTACATCCATGGAGAGAACATGGAGAGGCTTGGAAGCTCTCCCAAGGTAAGCGCAATGCTCAAATATCGCAGAGAGTCCTCCTACCTACTTCTTGTGAAAGAGTCACGAAACCTTCATCATACAGTATCTACCTCATATAGCACAGCTACAGCACCTCCATCATGAGCATTGTCGAAGCCAGTATTGGCGACCTGCAAGCCGCACTCTCATCGGGCAAGATCTCATCGGTCGAACTCACCGCTAAACACCTCCTTCGTTTGGCCCGGTATGATCGTCGGAACATCTACCTCAACTCCTCCCCCATCATCAATGAGAATGTCTTTGCGGACGCTCAAGCCTCTGATGATCTCCGTGCGGCCGGTCAGCCACCACGGAGCGACTTGGACGGCATTCCATGCACCATCAAGGACAGCTACAAGATCAAAGGTATGACGGTAGCTTCGGGCTCGCCGGCATTCAAAAACTTGATCGCTACTGAGGACTCGTTCGTTGTGGGAAGAATCAGAGCTGGAGGCGGCATCATCCTGGCGCGGACCAACATGCCTCCAATGGCCGCAGGAGGCATGCAACGTGGCGTGTATGGCAGAGCCGAGAGCCCTTACAATGAAGACTATTTGACTGCAGCGTTTGCCTCTGGCTCCAGCAACGGCAGTGCCACAGCAACAGCTGCGAGCTTTGGTCTCTTCGGCATGGGTGAAGAGACCATCTCTTCGGGTCGATCGCCAGCTTCGAACAATGGTCTCGTGGCATACTCGCCCTCGCGGGGTCTCATCAGTATCCGTGGCAACTGGCCCCTCTTCGCCAACTGCGATACTGTCGTGCCTCATACGAGAAGCATGCGAGACATGTTTTCTCTCCTCGATGTCATCGTTGCCAAAGACGAACAGACGCACTGCGATTTCTGGCGTGAACAACCATTCGTCCCGCTCCCCGACCCGGAAGCAATCCGACCTGCGACGTACCACTCTCTCCTGGACACCAATTCATTGCAAGGCAAAGTCATCGGAGTGCCCAAAATGTACATTGGTGAACATGACCCCGCCGCTCTCCCCGTCCACATCCGACCCTCCGTCCGCGCGCTCTGGGACCAAGCCCGCAAGACACTCGAAGCGTGTGGCGCGACCGTGATCGAAACCGACTTCCCCATCGTGACCAATCTCGAGAGCACAGCAGCCGGCTCCAAGCCCTCCACCTCATACTTCACGCCCGTACACAAAAACGACATTGACATGGTCCAACTCATGGCCTACACATGGGACGACTTTCTCCGCTCCAACAACGACACCTCCAGCGTCACCACGCTCGCCGACGTCGACCCCGCCATGATTTTCCCGCCTCCTCCGGGCGCTCTCCCCGATCGTTACGGCCCGGACGACCCGCTTGTCAAATGTGCGAATCTCGTCGACGCCGTGAAGAAGGGCCGTGTGGCGACTTTTTCCATTCCCGGTCTCGGACCCAAACTCCAAGCGTTGGAAGAGCGTCGCATAACGGATTTCGAAGCCTGGATGGACGCTCGAGGGCTCGATGCCGTGGTGTGGCCCTGCCAAGGCGACGTCGGTAAAGCCGATGCGGATAAGAATGAAGAGTCTGCACGAGATGCATGGTGAGTTGATCACCTTCTTCAACTGCCCCGCTAACGAATGATAATGAATGAAAATATGATCTTCAACTAACACTCTCTCCAGGCGCAACGGAGTCCTCTACAGCAACGGCAACTGCGCGATTCGACAATTCGGCATCCCGACCATCAACGTCCCCATGGGAAACATGTCGGACATCAACATGCCGGTGAATCTCACGTTTGCCACCAAAGCGTATGAGGATAATAAAATTCTGTCGTATGCCACTGCTTTTGAAGCGAAAGCATCTTCTTCTGGGGGAAGAGTCAAACCGGGCAGAACTCCAGATTTACCCACTGATGTGATTATTTCTCGTGGAGGAGGAGGAGGAGGTGACAGAGTTGTCGAGAAAGGAAAGAAAGCCCCCATCCTCTCCATCTCGAACGCCAAGCGAGTCACTCCCGACAACACCAATTCCAAAGAAGAGTCATCCCCATCCTCATCCTCCTCCCCCTTCTGGATCGAAATCACCGGCTCCATCCAATCCAGCAGCAGTGAAGACTCACAACAACAAGGAGGAGGAGGAGGAGCAAGTCTCACATCCTTGGAAATATTTGTCGATGGAGTCCAATGTGCCACTGTAGAGGTAGGAGGAGGAGGAGGAGGAGGAGAAGAAAAAGAACAAGGGGAATGGTCAGTGATTGTAGAAGCGCAAAGTCACGACAAGAATCGAGAAGATGGGAAAAGTGTTCCCGATTTAGCATTGGCCATGGTGATTGTGTTGGCTGTGGCGGAGAATGGGAGGGCCGCTGCGGAGATGTTGTTTGTTTGAGTGGTGTTCGCTCGCTGCACCTGGCAGTGAGGAGGAGGAG
This sequence comes from Sphaerulina populicola P02.02b, assembly GCA_000291705.1. Lineage (NCBI taxonomy): Eukaryota > Fungi > Ascomycota > Dothideomycetes > Mycosphaerellales > Mycosphaerellaceae > Sphaerulina > Sphaerulina populicola. The sequence goes on from JH792490.1 coordinate 277,304, forward strand.
GAGTCATTGTTACTGTTACTGTTACTGTTATTGAATTGCTGATCTTCTTGGGAGACAAGAAGAAGGGTGCACATGAACTTCAAAAAGTTGGGTAGTAGCATGAATATTCATTTCTCTTTCCAGGGTATCACTTTCTTTCTTTCTCCCATTCCAATGCTTCCCTTTTTCCCTTTTTTTCTTTTTACATGGGCAAAAAAAGTGCACTATGATTGGAACCGTTTCGCGTGCGGTTCCTTCTTACTCGCACTCATGATTCGTTTACCGCCCATGCTCGTAATGGTGTCGATCAGTTTCCCACTTTCGTGCAGGCCCACAATGTCGTCGCCCCCGCCGATGGATCGGCCATTGATCAACACATTCGGCACCGTTCTTCGTCCTGTAGACTTGTATAGATGGTTTTGTAGACCGGGTCCGAGAGGGTGTGTGTCCAGTTCTACCACATATGGCGCAGGTGTAATGGAGTACAGATCGAGAAGGACGTGCTGTAAGAGAAAGAGAGAGAAGAAAAGCAAGAGTCAGCATGCAAACATTCGTCCGGCATTCCATCCCACATACCTTTGCCTTCTTCGAATAGGGACAATAGCTCTTGGAAAAGACTATTATCGGTCCCTTTTTCAAAATATCTGTCAACTCCGCTTCCACCTCCGCCTCCTCCTGTTTCTTCTTCCTCTTGGCGGCTGCGTCGTCGCCGTCATCGTCCTCTCCCTCCATCACCGCACCGTCCTCCTTGTGCAGCGACTGCTGCTGTTGCCGCACATTGCCAATCTTCGCAACGCCATCGTCTGAATCCTTCTCGGGAGCGCCGTGCACCACCTTTCCGTCCTTCTCTGTATCGGGCACTTTCAACGGCTTTTGCCCTTTGATTCTCTCTTCCCCGCCCACCACTTGCGTCACGGCAGCCTCGCTGTGGCTGGTGGAGACTTTGGTAGCTCCTTCTTTCTCCACGGCCGCATCATGCTCTTTCCGTAACCGTTCTACTCGGCCGAGTCTGTCCTTTTCTTCAGCGAATATTTGGTCTCGGTCGTGGGATGTCTTTTTCCGCTCTAGGGTAGCCTTTGTTCGTTGATAGAATTCGGATTCATGCGTGTCCGAGGCGCCATTGTAGATGTAGTAGATGATGCAAAAGGCAAGGACCGTGAGCAGGCCGATGGAGCGGAACTGGCGCGTCGAGGGCATCTCGGTGGGGAGAGGTGGCCGGCCTGTCAATGGGAGGGAGGAGGAGGAGGAGGAGGAGGATGAGAAGGAAGAGGGGGAGGCGGAGGAGGAGGAGAGAAGGGTCTCAATGGTATAAGGTAAAGAAGGGTCCGGATGTCGGCAGAGAGTGTTGCTTCAAGTTGCTGACCAGATTGGAGGACCCCTGCATGAGCGCCGAACCAGGAGCAGTCCGAGGCAAGGTAAGGTAGAGGAGGTAGGTTGTTGTCCCGAAGAAGTCCACTACGCGAAAAGTACGGTATGCTGGGGGTATAGTAAGGTAGTTGAATGGGGGAGAAATGCGACGCGAGAGCTACACGAGAGAGAGCTCCATGGACGTCGATGCATTTCGACCACTTTGTCAGCATCCCCCATCTGGATCACATGTGTTGCCTCGGAGTCGTGCATTAGCTCATGCTTCTAGGAGGACGTAGTGGCGCCGCTAGCATCAGAAATAGAACTAGAGACGAGAGAGTCCGGGGATCCTCTGAAAATAGAATGGAACTACCTGTAAAAGGGAATCATTCTAGACGCCTGCTCCCTGTTCCTATCCTATCCTGTCCTGTCCTGTCCTGTCCTCCCACCTCCTCGTCTTCTCTCTCTCTCTCTCTCTCTCTCCTCTAATGGGCCAGACATGCTGGAAGACACGACCAGAGGAGCAGCACGCGGGATGATGACCTTCTCATTCACTCTGCTGTCATTCTTGGCACATTTTCCTCTACTAGCCCTTCCCGTGCTCTCTGAACACCGCCAGAGTAGGATATCAGTAGGATATCCAACCCCTTCCCAACATACATGTCTCCGACTGTACAGTCGGAGACATGCAAAGAAATAAGAGGTAATGGTTGGTGTGTGTAGTGGGTTCGCACACAGATATCAACTCTCCTCAGCTGAAGTCGGCGTTCACACTCCGCGACCTTCTTCCTCCTCCCCCTCCTCCACATTCTCTTCCTGTCCTTTTCCACCAGTGCACTCATCAACACATCAGTCGACGACATCGCACAGATGGACTACCAGCCTGGAGGAGAAGCGCGCTTCGGTCAGTGATCCGCACAGCCAGTGACGGCACCCATTATGGTCCTAGTACTGACTGAAAGCAGCGCCGCTCTCCGCCTGGATCAGAGCCAGCCACCAGGGCCCGCCAGCAACTGCCAACACCACCACCGCGACCTCTTCGACAGAACTATTGCCGATTCGAGAGGAATTCCTCGCCAACAGCTTGTCTCCGTGCTCCTTCCTCGCCGACCCGTCGTCTACCTTATGGGTGGCGCCGGACGAAGTGTGCGCCATCTGCTACGGACTCCTCCACCATGCCGTCAAGCTTCCATGCAACCATTTCTATTGCAGGGAATGCATCTCGACGTGGCTCGCAAGCAACAACACCTGCCCCATGGACCGCCGCGTGCTGTTCCGCGTCACGCCCGCCCCGATGAGTCCCGCCGAGGAGGTGGATGTCATGCTTGATGCGGAAGAGACGCGATTTACATCTCGTCTCTGGTTCATTCGAGGCGATTATAGCCGTAAGCTCGAACTGCTGCAGGACCCAATCCTGGAGAGTATGGATGACGAGACCCGCACGCTGAACCAACTCAGTTCCGAGCTTTCTGCTCTGCGATGGAGCCAGATGGCAGAAATACCCCCGATGCGAATCTGGGACTGGCAACGCTTGACGCTCGAGAACGACGTAGCTGATTCGAGGCAGCGCTTGCGTGGCCACTTGCAGGCGCTCGAACTTCTGTCTAGTCCCGGATCCCAGATCTGGAAGGAGGCGGCAGCACAGGTGCTTGAAGCAAAGGCTGATTACCTCCACGCTTGTCATGTCGTGGTGCACCATCTGGCTTTTCAGAGCGAAGACGAAGACAACGACCCACTAGACCGCCACTTTGACATGGAATTCTGAGCCGTGTCTGACCTGCAGAAACTACCTGATGGAGAAGAGTAGTTGCACTCGCGATGAAGGAATCTGCACAGCCTGCAGATTCCATGAGATGCGTTCGTTCAGAAGAATGCGAACGAGGCCAGGCGAGAATAGAATCATCAGACAAAAGTTACTCCGAGACTCCTCTGAGCAAAAAGTCTTGAATTCTTTTGAGTTTTGTGCATTCTCATTCTGGGTGAGCCTTATATGTACTAACCTTTTGTCTAGGAGAGTCTGATCAGTGATCACTCCATGAGACGGGACACGGGAATACCTCCGGGCTACATGTAGGTGTCGAATGTTGGGAAGAGTCTTGGCAGGAACAATCCTTGGCTCTTTCGTTTCGAAGCAAGAGTAGGCACATGACCTCCCTCTGACTTTTTCTCTTGACTTGTACGAGTAGACTGCCCTGCCCTGCCCTGCCCTGCCCTCTCCTCTCTCCTCTCTCCTCTCTCCTCTCCTCTCCTCTCTCCTCTCCTCTATCCTCTCCTCTCCTGTCCTCTCCTCTCTTCTCTCCTCTCCTCTCCTTTCAGGGCTTACCAAGCAGAACAATCCGCCCAAGCTCCTTCTCCTCCATTTCTACCGGGGATAGGCGAACAACCATTTCCTTGGACCTTGCAAGACTGTCTCTTCTCAGCCGCTATACACGTACACTTGCTTCTTTTCCCTCTTTCGTGCTCTTTCCGAGAAGGGCAGAAAGAATAAGAAAAGAAGGAAAGAAAAGAAAAGGAAAGAAAATGAAAGGAAAGAAAAGAAGAGAAAAGGAAGGAAAAGAAAAGAAAAGAAAAGAAAAGAAAAGGGTAAGTGAGGGACGAACACTCAAGCATTTTTTCCATTGTTTCCCCGCATCTTCTCCGTTGGGAACACAGGCTCCCGAATCTCCGTAGTAGTTGTCTTCTTTGGTAATAATGCAGTTCTGTTTGTTGGAGAGAGAGAGAGAGACGGTGTCAGTCACATTTGCCAGCATATGAGGGGAGAGATGCGAAAAAGAACAAGAAATCGAAAGAAAAAGAAGAACTTACCCACCATCCGAATACGGTCGATGGCAACGTTGCGGAAAGGAGGAGGGTAGCGAGGATAGAAGTCTTCATTTTGGCCTTTCTTTTTCTTCTTTCTTCTTTCTTCTTTTTCTGTCTTGTGTTGGGAAACTTCTGTTTCTTGATTTCCCTTCTAGATGAAAAGATGAACAGATATATACCTTTCAATCATCACTTTCCAAGCGAAGAAAAAGAAGCTCAGATGGAACATTGTCTCTCGTTTAAAAAAAGAAGAAGAATCATGTCTTCTCCGTCAAATACCGGTAGTCATGTCATGTCATGTCATGTCTTCCTTCACTACATGTACTACTACTACTGTAAACACAATATAGTAGTCTAGTCTATTGCTTAGTACCAGACGAACCTCCCTAAGATACATTAGTCTCCTCTCTACCTCTTTTTTCTTTTCCGACGAGATCCGTAGGACACCACTTCTTTTTCTCTCTCTCTCGTACTTGTTCTTCTATACTGCTTTTTTTTACTTCTTACTGCTAGCATATCAGTATCCTACTTGTATACGCCCCTTTTCTCTATACTAGTATAGGTAGGTAGGTAGAGCCACAATGTCTTATCCTCTCCTTCTCCGTTGCGCGTACTGTAGTCGAGGATTTTCTTTTTTCTTTTTTTGGCGCGAATTTCTACCGAAAGACTAGTGCTCACTTTTTTGATACATACTACTAGAGTAGACTTATGTAGAGTAGTTGTTCTTTTTTTTGGCTTCTAGAGGTATACCGTATACGTTCGTCTTCCGCAGCGCTGTTGGCTTGTGATTGTGCCAAGTCCTTCGGGCTATGTTAAAAGTACCTAACTTTGCAGTAGGGCTTACGACTCGGAGGTACTATACATCGTATTTACTAGATTGCGACAATGATGGTATAGCTGCTAGAGAAGTTTCACTCTGGATAATGTTGGAGGTGAAGTTGAAAAGGATAAAAAAAAGTCACGGGGTTTGGCATGTGAAGATGCGATTGGCTTGGCGGGGATTGACTTTGGGCGTCTAACCAACTTTTTGCCAGTCCCAGCCACCTTGATCCAGACCGTAGAGGTTGGTATATCCTACCATCTACACTTGAAATGCATACCATTGCCCCCGTCTCCATTCTTTTCTCTTAAACACATATACCCTCACCACATTTTTCTTTAAAAAAAATACATATATATCTATCTATCCATCCATCCAAAAAAGAAGCAACATGTCCACCTACAACCCCCAACACCTAGGCAGCTCCCCCTTCAACCACAACGGCCCAACGTCCTCCTCCGCCGAACAAGAATACGACCGACTCCGGTCCCTCGCCCGACAAGAACAAAGCCAACACCAACACTTCGCCGCCGAAGCCCGTCAAGCCTACTCGCGAGGCGACGGCAGTCTCGCACATTCAGCCTCTGAACAATCCAAACAACACGCCGCGCAAGCCGACGCCTACAACCACCAAGCATCGGAATACATTTTTCGCGAAAACAACTCGGTCGGAAAAGTGGCGGCGGATACGATTGATTTGCACGGACAATTTGTGGAAGAGGCCGAGGAGATTTTGGAACAGCGAATTCGATATGCGACGCAGACGAATCAGTCCCATTTACATGTCATTGTCGGCAAAGGTAATCATTCTCCCGGGCATGTGCAGAAAATTAAACCGAGAGTCGAGCAAGTCTGTCGGGAATTGGGTTTGCGCTTTCATACGGAAGCGAATGCCGGGAGGATTTTTATTGATTTGCAACCCGGTGCTGGAGGGAATGGGAATGGGAATGGGAGTGGGAGTGGTGGTGGTGGTGGTGGGTTGGATCAGGGATATGATTACGACTCACATCATCAACCGCAACATCAGAATTATGGTCAGCCGCTTTATCAGACGGCGTATCCGATGGGGAAACCTCCCACGTATGGATATCAGGGACAGCAGCAGCAGCAGATGCAATATGGTGGGGGACAACAACAACAACAACAGGGATATCCGGGACAAATGGGATATCAGGAGCCGCAGCAGCAGCAGCAGCAGGATATGGGGATCAAAATTTGTGGAATCAAGATTTGTGTGGTCATGTGAGAGAATATGTGAGAGAGAATATTTGGGATGGGATCATGTCGAGTCTTTTGGTGATTGGAATATACAATGTGATATAAGAGAAGCGCGAAATATATATTATTATACCCCTGGCGAGGAAGTGAATGGCGCAGGCGACATTGGGAGCTGGCTTGTATTATATGTCGAATATCAAATATTGTCAGAGAAGTGGCAGAGACGATTCTCTATGAGCACGAGTGAAAGTCTACAATCATGGTGATATATGGAAGAGTACCTAGGTAGGTAGAATGGCATCGCATCGCATCCCACAACGGTCTCTGCCTCGCGTTCTTCTCCCACTCATGAATACATATCATCGTACTCCTCCTCGTCATCCTCCACTTTCTTCATCATCATCATCATCTTCTTCTTCTTCTGCAACAAGTCCTTGCGATCCAACGGACAGGTGGGATTCAACTTCAACCACGGCGTAATGCACTCGAGATCAAACAGATGATCGTCATGACACGGCAGCCGGACCACCAGCGGATGCGAGTCCTCCAAGAATGGATTGGAGCAAATCGGACACGACACTTCTTCTCCTTCTCCTTCTCCTTCTCCTGCTTTCTGTCTCTTCTTGTTGAGTGCGAGCAGCTCCTTCTTATCCACCCGTTCGAGCTGTGCGAGGAACTCGTCGGAAACACCTTCGACTTTCGTCGGTGGATGTTCAGCGCCTTGCAGCAGCGATTCGACGAGAGTGGCCATGAGATCACTCGAATCATCATCGCCGGCGGTGGAGGAGGAGGAGGAGGAGGAGGCGGCGGCGGCGCCGCGCATCATCGCAAAGGCATTGGCGAGGGTGCGGTAGGCAGCGGCAATGTCGCTGGGATGAGGAACGGCGTGGGCGTTGGAGGGAGCGCGCGCGCCGGACGTGTCGACGACGTCGAGGGTGCTGAAGAAGGTCGACAGATCGGGACGTCGTCGCCGCGGAGCAGAAGAGGGCGGCGCCTCATCCTTGATTCCGTGCTCGACGTGATATCCCGACATGATATGTGTGTGTGCCAGGAGAGGACTACATGTACCTCTCGGGAAATGGTAAAAGACCTAACGCTGTCTCGGTCACCGGCGCCGAATTTGTCGTCTTCACCTCTTCTTCTTCTTCTTTTTCTTTTCTCTTCCTCTTCCTCTTCCTCTTCCTCTTCCTCTTCCTCTTCTTTCCCTCTCACATTTCCCTCTCACTCTCACCTTTCCACCTTCACTGTACACACCCACACACGTACATCATCACATCGATAGTATGACACGGCGAGAACAAATAACGGCGAGCTGCATCACACATTCCATCATCCACAGCTCAGAAAAGGGCCCCGGCTTCTTCACTCGCATCCCCAACTACTTCTGCCTGTACTGCCTCGACTTGCAGTGTGTCAACCAACAACTATTCCAAGCCCTACGCAACGGCGTCTGGCACCTCAAGGAGAGCGAATTCAAGGCCAGCTTTGGCGCCACCGATGAGCACAACAAGGTACTCAAAGCCATCAATGGACATATGGGCCTCTCCGGCTCCACCTTCTTCACTACACACGATGAAGAGTACATCATCAAGTCCATTCCTCGCCAGTTTGAGTCCTCCTTTTTCAAGAACGATATGTTGCAACCCTATGCCGAGTACATGTATCACAACCCCAATAGTCTCCTGACGCGAATCACTGCGTTTCTCGCCTGCTATCAGTGCACTATCGGCACCTGGTTGAATCTTGCACCCACACATCATATCGTCATGGAGAACTTACTCCACGGAAAACGAGATGACTGGGAAGATTATGACCTGAAACCCATGTCCTACTTTTATCCCGAACGAGACATTGCCCACGGCGCTCTGTCGAGCGAGGCCACCAAGACCAAGTTGGCCGACGTCTTCCCCGACAAGCTCGTTCTGACTCTGGATCAAGCCGAAGATTTCAAAGCACAACTCCAAAAAGATACCAGATTGCTTGCCAATTGCAACACTGTCGATTACTCGCTGATGCTCGTCCGAATACCCATTCCCGCTGACCCTTCTTCTTCTTCTTCTTCTTCTTCTGCTTCTGATGATGATGCTGCGAAGCCCGCATCCACGAATGCAGCAGCAGGAGGAGAAGAAGAAGAAGAAAACTTGCCATCAAAAGGCAAACCCCCCGTGACTCCACCACCCAGTTGGCGCACCTCCATCACGTCCGCAGACGGAAAATGGAAATATCGAGCGAGCGTCCTGGACTTCTTCTGGAGTAAACACAAAGTCTACGCCCGAGTCATGACTGCACTCGTCCGTGTGTACAATACGGTGGATCGACAAGGGCATATGAGTATTACGACTGATAGTGCAGAGTACCGTCAACGGTTTTTGCAAATGATTAACGATTTGATTGAAGTGAGGGCGTAAGGATGAGATGTTTTTGTTCCAGTGATCCTTTACATGCATGTAAGCTGGAAGCGTGGGAGTTATGGTTGGGCGTGAAGTAGGCCGAAGTAAATCACTGGAACTGATGATTTAAGATACCCCCAAATGCAAGTGTGATCGTTTCTCATCATTATCAACTTAGCCCCCCTGGCTGCCAGTCATCTCATCATTCATCATCACCATTATCCTCTCTCCTCTTTGAATTCCCCCGAGTCCGACAACATGGCCATCATGATCATCATCCCCCCCCCCCCCTCTCCTTCTCTAGGTACATGTACTTACGCATCATACTCCAGCGTCAACGTAGTAGGAATCGGACTCTCCTATTTAGGTAGCGTCACCACCCCGTCAAATATTAGCATCGTCATATTGAACATGTGAGAAATTCATCCACCTGTTACTGAACCCCACCCACTAGCAGGGAAGAAAAGAAGGA
>JH792490.1:286656-342603 GCA_000291705.1 Sphaerulina populicola P02.02b
AAGAAGAAGAAGAAGAAGAAGAAGAAGAAGAAAGAAAGAAAGAAAGAAAGAAAAGAAAAGAAAAAGAAAAAGAAAAGAAAAGAAAAGAAAAAGAAAAAGAAAAAGAAAAAGAAAAAGAAAAAGAAAAAAGAAAAAGAAAAAGAAAAAGAAAAAGAAAAAGAAAAAGAAAAAGAAAAAGAAAAAGAAAAGAAAAAGAAAAAGAAAAAGAAAAGAAAAAGAAAAAGAAAAGAAAAAGAAAAGAAAAAAGAAAAAAGAACATACCTTCGAAGCATGATCCAAATACGACTTCATCATCACCCCCCCAGTCCCCGAAATCTCATGTTCCACCCCATGCAACAGCCCACAGCGCCCCGTCGCACGTCGCAGATTTTTCAATTTGAAAATTTCCTTCAAAGTTGCCACGAGAGCAGGAGCGACGAGTCGAGCTCCGAAGCAGAAATGGAGGCCCTATAGGTATGACGAAGAGAAGAAAGAGTTGAGCACGAGATATAAAAGAATGACAGAATTAAAGAAAGAAAAAAAAGGAAGGGGAGGGAAAGGAAAAAGAAAAAAAAAAAGAAAAGAAACTTACATGTCCCAATAGAATATAACTACTCAACGGTCTAAACGGATCCAATTTCTCCGGTTCGGGAAACGCAACAGGATCCATAGCAGCTTTTGACAAGGCCACAAAGACGATTTGGCCCTCGCGAATCTGCTGCTGCTGCTGCTGCTGCAAGCCACCTCGCAGCTCCCCATCATCATCAATGAGCGTATCCCGAGTCGCGACGCGCAGCACGCCCGGCACGACAGCGGCGTGGCGCATGGCCTCGAAGACGAAACCCTGGAGTTCGCGATTCGAGGCGTCGTCGTCGTCGGGTTGGTGTGCGAGGTGGATGAGGCGGGTTTTGTACGTGGCGTATTGGGGCCGCAGGAAGAGCTCGATCAGGAGGGAGGCTTGTTGGGTGAGATTTCCTGCTATGGGCGCGGAGATTCTGATGCTGTCGCTTACGAGGTCGCTGAGGGGCAGGTTGGTGCGGAGGAGGGCTTTGTAGATTCTGTCGGCGTCGGGACTGACCTGAGGAGGGAGAAAGGGAGAAAGGGAAAAGGAGAGAGAGGGGGAGGGAGAGTTAGTTATTGGTGTTTTGTTCAGAGGAGAAAAGAAAAGAAAAAAAAAACTCACCTCGTAAGCACTGCCCTTGGCCAACCAATCGACAATATGCTCCTTCATTCCTTGTTGAGTCTTCAGATGCGCCATCAGAATCTCCCTCAGAATCGGTGCCGCCTTCATCGCTCCCTCTCGCAATTCCCATTCGTTGCGAGGCACAAAGTTCACACTCTGGTAGAAGAACAGGACCAGCCACATGTCCAACAGCTGCGGCCGGGAAATCAATCCTGTGCCATGTTCGTCGCTTTTGAGCGGAATGGCAAACCGTTCGGCCAGCCAGAGGATGGGTGTCACATTGGTCACGTCGCGGACAATGTCAATGGAGCGACGGGAGCCGGAGTACGTGAGGGAGTTGTTCTTGATGAGGGCGGCGACGTTGGCGCGGAAGAAATTTCCGACGTTTTTCTCAAATCCTTCTTCGAAGAAGATTTTGTGAAGGGCCTAGACGAAGACGAGAGGGAGAGAGAGAGAGAGAGAAGAACACGGGGGATCAGTATGGATTTATCCTTCCATCTTTTGTGAAGGAGAGGTCGTGGCTTACATTGGATCGAGCGTCGTGTTTCTTCTGTTCATCCCAACCAAGCATGAACTCGTGGCCATCGGTGCAGTTCGTAACGGCAGGCTGGTACATGGTGCGGAACGTTGCTCGGTCTTCCAAAATCTTCTTGCAAGCTTCCTGGGTGTGAACAGCGACCATGGGATTTCCCGCAGGACGCTTGAGGTCGTATTGCTGGACCACTCCATTGCCTTCGAGGATCTTCTTCGCGGCTTTAGGGGTGTAGAAGGGGAGCAGAGCGTAGGCAGAAGTACCAGTGAAGCTGTGTGGAAGTCCAGTGAAGAGGATCTTGGGCAACATGCCTCCGTAGGAACCTAGAAGAGGATATCGAGGTCAACATGGTGACACTACACACGATATGCATACCTCGTCTGGGAGATACACTTCATCTTACCTGGCGCGACAACACCAATCTTTCCCAAGCCCCAATTCGTCAAGGTGGAGCTGTTCAGGTCGTAAGAAAGGTATCGGTCTCCACGCACCAGCGCCACAGCATCGTTCAAGATACCACGTCCGGTCGTTTGGCCCGGGCAGACACCACTGCCAGGCATAGCAGGCTTGGTGCACTCGGCCATTAATCCCGGATACAGCTCCAAGTTGTCGATATGGCCATACAACAGCTCCGCGGATCTCGCCGTCTTGGGATCGGGGTTCCAGTCCTTGAAACTCGCATACGGCTTCAAGTTCAAATACCGGCGAAATTCGTTCATTGTGCACACATTGAAGCAGTTTCTCGCCTGCAACTGGCCCATCACATCGACAATCTTCAGGCTAGCAGGCGTGCCATGGGCTCCAAACGCGTGAGCGGGCTCTTCGACACAATCCAGCAGAATTTTGGCCAGGTCGGCATCGTTGAAGCTGCCGTCAGGATTTCTTTCGATGCCTCCGAATGTCCATTTCGGAGGAGGCGTGTTTTTCAATTGGTGTCCTTCGGCCATCATCACTTTCATGAAATGCTTTTCGTTCAACTCCGTCAAATCGCCCAGCTCGGGGATGTTTTTCCTGATGATATCCTCCATCCACTTGCCGTCTGCGGCAGAGAGTGCTGCGTGCCAGTGATATAGGACTGCAAATTCGACAGAGACGACGTTTCCGGTCCCTCGTTCGACACGATTGCCTCCCGCCTTGATCTCACCGCCGAGGTCGAGAGACCAGGTCGAGTTGGCTCGTGGAGTGTTGAGAATGGCTGCGACATAATCCTTGAGCACGACTGTGGCGAAGAAGCCCACATTGATGTTTCGGGCAATCTGGAAAATGTCCTCATCTTGCCTATTGTTGATGACAGGATCCGTCAGTGACCACGCTCTTTGCATTGCGAACACGTCTTCTTTTTCTTTTTCTTTTCTTTTTTCCAATCAGTCCTTACGTACCACTTCTGGGACCCGGGCTCGTTTCCCTCAGTCTTCAGCTTGTCCCACTCGCCATATCTTCCCTCTTCATTGATGGACAGCAAATCCTTGGCGATAACATTATGATTGCGAGAGAACATGACCAGGAGCGCTACCACTCCAGGAGGCATCATAGCAATTCTTTCAGAAGCATAAGAGTCCTTGTAGATCAGTCCATTGTTGTACGTTCGAACTCCCCCCTGCTCCACTTCGGTATTCCCGTAGAGCGTCGACAAATCCACATAACTCGAAGTTTCGTTGATCCATTGATCTGTGCCTCGGCGGGTTTGAAAGCACTCGTGGATCACAATCGTGGCAAATGAGAAGAAGAGTCTGTTGAGACCGGACGGGTGTTCGCGGAATTCGTTGTCTGGCCGTTTAAGGAGTTGTTCAAAGACCAGCTCGGGGTCAGGAAGATTGGGGCCTTTGGGTCGAAGGGGAGGGACTGTGCGAGCATACGGTGTGCCTGCTTTACCCATTTCAGGGTTCCACGGATTATTGTTGCCTATCAGTCGGAACAGGGGAATCAGTAGTGGTTCACAACGTGTCAACGTCCGCAAGACCATTTCCAATACCTCCATCGTGTCGTCGATAGCGAGCTGTCGGTCCTGCTACAGTGGTAGCTGGGTGAGGAAGGTCGTGCCATAGCCTGATTGATGTCAGTACTGATTCATCGAGCCAGCATGGATTTGCGTGGTATTACATCTTGATAAAGGCGTTACTTGTTGCTGCTGAGAGGCCACTGTTGAGGGGCAGGCCCTGCAACATGGCGACTCCATTTTCCAACATCAGCTCTTTGTCGTCCAGAGGTTCCCCTGAAGCCAGACTGGTAAGACCTTGGCTGAGTGTGGATGCAGTCTTCATGTTCATGTGCTTGAGATCCTGTATGATGGAAGTCTTCTCGGTCGTGCCGTTGAGCTCTCTGTCCGACCTGCCATCTGGTGCAGTGGCAGGCTTTCGCCTGATGGTGCCGATGAGTGTCGTGATCTTGCCCGGCATCGTTGTGGTAGCACGCGAGCAATTTTCTCGCTCGTTTGGACAATATCGATATCGATATACCAGGTCGCTCTGGAGGTCGCAAAGAGTGATGATGAAGCCTGAAGCTCGCTTTCTACCTCTTTACCTGCCAACGGTAGCAAGGAAATATAATAGCTCCTAGCGTTCTGCAGCTGTTTCGCAGCATGGCAGAGCTGCACTACCATGAGGATGCATTAGCGCCAGCACTGCACACACAATCACATCCTCCCGTGCGAGGCTGTCGTGCTCTTCAGGCCGAACTGCATCTTCAGCTCCTGCAGTGGCGTTGGCAGGCAGATCGTTGCTGGAATAATCGAGTGTTGCGCCTGGATAGGGAAATGCAGTATGCTTGGCATATTAGACTGTCCTGGAAATAGGGGGTAGGTGAGGTATACTTCACTTACATATCGGAGGTAGTCCTAGTCCTTGCCTCCTACCTCCTACTTAGTACTCGAGTCGCTATAGGAGGTACATTTCATAGTAGACATTAAGATGCATGTGCAAATCACGTTGAGTCCAGAATACACTATACCAGTTTAGGACAATCCACTGCCCTGTGCACCCTTCCTTCATCGATGTGGAAGAGGGGCGTGCATGGCTGCATAAGGTAAGTAGGTGTGCATTAATACAAGTCTCTATGCAGTCTCTATGCACCATCGACCAGATCGAAATCCGCCAACCCGGTCACCGACAACAACCACGGCTTTGGCTGGATATCCATCAGTATACGGAAGAGGTAGCCTGGTGGGATCGTCAGATACTGTACGTGTATATAGCCACGTCCGGTGATATTCGGCAGACTTGTGCAAAAGTTGTTGTTGTCGAAAAAGATGCCACAACATGAGCAACAATGCATGCCCGTGGTCGTTTCTCCGGACCATTCCTTGACTACATGTACATGACAATGTATGTTGTGCGGTGCTTGTCCTCCGGTCGTACTGTGTATCACAACAACGTGGACGAATGTCTTCCATGTATCTAGTCGCCACGTGCAAACGTGCTGGTCGCGCAGAGACACCTGCTGATGCTGCTGGATCCTGAAAAGCAAACCTGGAAGTCTGGTGAACTGTCCCTGTCATTTGCCTGTTCAGCATAATCCTGATATCTGACAACAACCGCTCCAGCCTGTGCATCTCGAAGACTCGAACGATTCTAGATGTAATGGCCACTATTTGGTGAGCCGTGCTGGCCAGTTATTGACTCCTCTCGTGCCTCGTTCGATCAGTGGCTCCAGAACACTCTCTTGAACTCCGCAGTGTGTAATCGGAGTGGCCAACCCGTACAACTGCACTGTTCAAGCGGTTCGACAAACATTCACTTACACTCATCTCAGACGAGTATCTCGCATGCTCTACTGTTCATCCCTATCGATCGCTGGGGTCATCGCCTACACTCGCTCCATGATAGCAGGTCCAAGTTCAAGTGGTGTCTGTCATCACATCTGCTTGTCTGCATTCACCCTTCGACGTCAATTGCCCTTCCAGCACCACCATCTGTATCCGGCAACCAGCCACCATTGGGTCGTTCGGCGCCACGTACAACCAGTCCGTACCTGAGACTTGATCAGTAACCTTCATGCTCCAGAAAGCAATCCATCATCAGTCACTCACAACGCTCGTTCCACTTTCTCCACACTCGCCTTCATGACGTCCATTTTCTTGCCGACTTCCTTCCCCGATGGCCAGCGGCTCACGTCCATGTTCTCAAGCGCAGCTCGCAAAGACCTCAGATCGTTCAAGATACTTCTCTGTTCCTGACCCTGCGCAGAATCGATGATGGGCATCTCGCCATTCATCGCCATGGTCGTGATTGCAAATTTCATCAATTCACCTGTCATGTCAAAGATGCCGAGGAGGTAATCCTCTACACTCAGGTTCACGGACGGAGAAGTCAGTTCGGAGAGCTTCGTGGCAGCACTTTCGTATGTGATGAGGGTTGCCGTGGTCAGGTAATGTTCGAAAGATAGAGCTTCCATCCATTCTTGATTACCGCCGGTGATCTGTCGAGAATAGCGATGAGCATTGAGCCCTTGTCTGCAGGAGGTCGCGTAGTTAGCACAGATTCTTGCCAAGTAAGTGGTGCTGTCAGCGCCGTACAGATCATTGCACACGCTGGTGAACTGCGTTTGGATGTTCTTGCGGTATGGTTCGTTGCCTGTGATGACTGGCGGCGGTAAAGGTTTATTCAATGTGCGGACCCTGAGGACAACAGTGAGCTCAAGACGTCGACGTCGAGTCAAGCAACAGGCAAAGTGCCCGTGCGCTCACCGTTGTAGCGTGAAGATGATCTTCTTGGATGCTGCGGTGATGTCGCGAGATGCTTTGTTGATTCTGTCGCGGCGATCGTGATGTTCGTCGAGCTCTGCCCGGAACTGCTCGAACATTGGTATGAAAGGCGATGAAACGCCCGGAGCCGTTGCGCTGGCCATTTCGGTATAAGAGCGTTTAGACATTGATGGCAGTGTGAGGTCGACAAGATGGAGGTCGTGGAAGTTGTCACATGAAAACACGGTGAAATACGGACTAGCGCCGGTATATTATAGCTCAGGCATTCTACCTCCTACCACTTCTTCCCTTCTTCAGCTTCTTCCACTTGCAACTGCTTCAAGTTGATTCGTGATATTCCCCCACTGGATCAATCACTCATCGGCCGGACCAGTCATGCCCAAGGAGAAGTCGGCCAACCCCGTCGCTGCCCAGCGCAAGGCGGACAAACGCAAAGAGATTGCCAAATCGAAGAAGAGTGTGCAAGAACAGCGCAATGAGAAACTCGCGCGCCGCAACCCGGAACGCCTGCAGAAGCAGATTGATGAGTTGAAAGAGTTGGACAGCAAGAGCCAGCTGCGGCCAAAGGACAAGGAGACACTTGCGCAACTCGAGCGCGACATCAGAGGCATCAAGCGCGCCAGAGAGGCTCTGGGAGATGCAGCTCCCAAATTCCCGAGCCACGAGCGCCGTACAGAGAGAACCGACAGAGGGGACAGAGGTGATGCGCGACAAGAGCAACGTGATCGCAGGCAGCAGCTCGGCAAGCGGAGGCGAGACGTAGACGGCCCGCACAGTGACAGTGGCAGCGATACAGATCCCGACGTCCGCAACATACCCATGCCTCGCGATACGCCTCCGCCCATGCCTCGACAGAAGTTTCACGACCCTCAGATCGGGCCCGACGGTCAGCGCATGCCTCACGCTCTACCCACGAAGCCTGCCGTAGCACCTCCACCTCCACAGCTTGTATACAGCAGCGCTCCTCAGCTCCGAGATCTGAAGAAGGAAGCTACCAAATTTGTGCCTGCTGCAGTCAGGCAGAAGCAAAAGCAAGTCAAAGGACAGGGACGTTTGTTGGAGCCGGAGGAGATAGACAAGCTGGAAAAGGCTGGATACTATGCTGCGCAGAGAGCTGCCGAGGAGGCGGGAGAGGAGGCCGCCAGGATGGAAATTGAGGCAGAGGAGGCAGAAGCGCCGCCAGGTACCACTGATGTGGACATGGAGCTGCAGTTGAAGCGCTTCGAGGAGGAGATGAAAGATCTGGATCCTCGACAGGAACAAGAGCCACCGACTACGAAACGTGTGGTGCAGCTCGAGGAAGTCGACGACGATGGAGACTGAGCACAGCCTGCTTCAGCAAGATACCGGCCAGCAAATTCAAGTAATAATTTATGCCTTGCATGATGAGGAGTGTGAATGCTGTGCCCATCACGACCTTGTCACGGGACCAGTGGAACACACGAACACACGAACAGGTCGAAACCCGTCGTGCAGCTGCGGAAATTAGACCTGGGCATGTGAAACCTCAATCTTGCAATGAGATTGAACCCCGTGACTCTGCTGGGTTGATTGAGGACGACGTTGACAAGATGCCTAGGTCCCGACCGGTACACATGGTTCGCCTAGTACGAACAAAAAGGCATTGATATTGTCCATTCATATCACCCCAATGCAATACGCGAATCACAGGCCTTGCTCGCTGTGAATTGCTTGCACGTGCACATGGAAAGTCGATCTGACCAGGATGTCCGTGGCCAATGAGCAGCCAGCATTCGACCTCACCATAGCGTCGGCGGCTAGACATCCTCTTAGAGTCGTCCACCTGCACCTCCTATTCACCTTTGCTGTTTCTTGGATCCATCAACCGAACTCATTCGCTATAGAGGTAGTAGAGTCTCGAGATAATACCGCCGCAGTAGAACTATCCTTAAGAGCCACAGAGGATAACCGAGTCCAGAACAGATGTGGCGCATTCACATCAAGTGAAGCTTCAGAAGCTCTATCGAGGCACTTTGACTTTATCGGTTTCTAGAAGTATGCGATGTGCACAAAGATTGTGATGATCACCCATTACTGGTGTGCATGGCTTCATTGGCAGGTGATAGTGCATGCAGGTTCTTGCACATCGCATCGCACTATCTAGTTGGGGTGACATACAATTCCTCTTCCACCAATTTTCTCAAGAATCGGTTGGCTACTTCACTCGCATTTGTTGAGTCGACTACTCTGGACTGCTGCCTGATGTTTTCTCGCCTGCGCACTGCATTGGTGACGATGATCGAGGTGAAGTGAATACATGGGGACACAGAATCTGATGCGACTAGACTTACTGGTTCTATAGCTCGTGGATTGGAGCACCTGCTTCACGACTGAACATGGCCGGTGTTGCAGAAATCCTCGCCAGGCGTGTAGGTCTCGCTCTGGACTTCCTCCATAATGGGGCATCATATACCCCCAGCGATATCTCGGCCGATGCGCCCTCAATGCAAAAACGGGTGTTTATACCCTGCTGCAACAGCACAAGTCCAGCTGGCTTAATTGAAGCTCACACGCTAGATCCATGGTAAGTCTGGACAGTCAGGAATCGAGGTTTTGGCTCAGCTGTGTTTGCTGACAGATGTGTGATGGTGTGTCTAGGGAGGATTCTGGCAAGTACGCTTTAGGCTGGGTATGGTTCAGCATCATTCTCTTGGTAGCAACGGCAATAATACGGTGGTACCACCTCTTTGGCGACAAGGTGCGGATAGCTGCACACAAAGAATCTATGGAAAAGTTCGCCATGAGTGCGTCCCCAGCCACCGACTATGAGCTATCCGCTCTGGCGACAGATCGATCGACACGCAAGTTCTTTTCACTAGACCAGCCGGTTCCAGAAGCGCCATTGCCAGAAGTCGAGCAGCACTCTATGCCGTGGATCGTGAAAAGCACATTGGCGGCCTTTCGCTACGTTCTCTATCGACCCATACCGAGCCTGCGTATGCATAAGCAGCTCAGACCAATCGTCTTTCCCTCGATTGGAGTATGCCTCCTTGTCTTTGCCGCGCTAGCGTTCACGCTGCTGTATACATTCATACCACAGCCACTATACTGGCAATCAATACAATTCGGATCCCCCCCACTTGCGATCCGATCTGGGATGATTGCCGTAGCTTTGATGCCCTGGATTGTTGGATTGAGCATGAAAGCCAACCTCATCTCGCTACTCACTGGAATCGGCCACGAGAGATTGAATGTGTTGCATCGCTGGCTGGCTTACATCTTCCTCATCCTGAGCATTATACACACAGTGCCTTTCTATGTCACTCCAGTCTGGGACGACGGAGGCATGCAAGAGTTTCATCGCTTGCTGCAAGCTCAGCAGTCTGGCGTGTACATCTATGGCACAGGTATGCAAGCATCCACCAATGAATGATAGCGACAAAAATCTCTGACTTGCAGCTCACAGGGATTGCTGCTCTCGTGCCCGCAATCTTTCTCTGTATGCACTCGCTTGGACCCCTTCGACGCAAATTCTACGAGCTCTTTGTCGTGCTGCATGTTCCCGTCTCCATTGCACTGCTAGGACTCCTCTTCTGGCATTGTCATAACTACTTGACCTCTTGGCACTATCTGTGGGCGACCACTACGATATGGCTCGCATCCTATATTTTCAGGCTTCTGTATCTCAACTGGGCCAATCCATTCCAGGTCTCTTGGGGCGTAGGCGAGGAGGCTGCCGTGATAGTTTTGGAAGACAACGCAGTCAAGGTCACAGTACCAACTCGAGTCCGTTGGAAGCCCGGCCAGTACATCTACCTCCGCATGCCCGGTGTTTCTCCTTTCGAGAATCACCCATTCACGATCGCCTCGCTCTGTAGTGATGACTACCCTTCCGAGTACGGAGAGCAATACAGAGACATGGTGGTCGTCTTCCGACCTTTTGCCGGCTTTACCAAAAAGGTCCTGGACAGTGCGTTAGATCATGGACCATGGTGGACCTATCGAACCTTCATCGACGGGCCATACGGTGGTATGCGTCGCCGACTGGACTCATTCGAGCACGTAGTCCTCATCGCAGGAGGAACGGGCATCACAGCGATCGTCTCCCAGCTGCTCGATCTCATCAAACGCATGCGAGACGGCAAGGCGGTCACGAGATCGATACACCTCCTCTGGGCGATGAAGCGTCCCGAGACGATGGAGTGGTTCAAAGAAGAACTTCGCATCTGTCGCGAATTCGCACCTCCTAATACCGTGAGTTGTCAATTCTACATTACTGCTGCGAAGCGTCAACAACAAACCGGAAACTTCGTCAGTGCAGCACATACGCCTGGGAGTAGACCCAGACCCAGACCTGTGAGTTCGCTCTTCCACGACAAAAAAGTCTCCGACGTCTTTCACAGTATCGCAAGCAACAACAACAACAGACATTCCCTCAACTCAAACCCCAACCGCCGCTATTCCACAGCTTCAAACATTCAACGACACTCGGCATTGTCAATCGAAGCCGAAGCCGAAGCTTATGGAGATTTGGCACGGGATAAAGAGCTTCGAGAGGAGAGTACAGATCGCTTACGACCTCTGCCCGAGGCTCATCTGAAGCCGATGCGAAGCCCACTATCGCAGAGGATCCCTCCTCCTCCTCCTTCGCATTCTTCACATCTTTCTGGGTTGCAGCTTCATCCCCCCGAATTTTCTCCATATGCATACGCAGAAGGAGAAGAAAAAGATATTGCGTGTTCCCGTACTACTGCTGCTACTGCTGCTGCTGCTGCTACTCTGCATGAAAAAAGGAGGTGGAAACAACAGCTTTCTTCGTTGGATACTACTTCTGCGCAGAAGATGGTAATACTACCGCTACCGCCACCGCCACTGCAGGACCAGCAGCAGGAGCAGCAATCGCAAAACCAGACCAAATTTCCCCAGTCAACAGCTGCAGCACTGCAAGATTTCGATTTCGGCTTTCCTTCCACTCCGACTGATTTTCAAAAAAACCTCATGGTAAGCTTTCTTCTTCTTCTTCTTCTTCTTCTTCTCATCCCCCTTTCCCCTCCCCTTCCTCCTCCTCCTCCTCCTCATCATCATCATCATCATCATCATCATCTACTAACCTACCTCACCCCCTATCATAGAGATTCGCCTTCCTACCCGCAACCATCAAACCTCGCCTCCAATCAACAGCAGCAGCATCAGCAGGCTGGAGCATCGAATGGGGCCGACCCGAACTCTCGTACATGCTCCAAGAACTGAGCAAAGAATGGAATGCGGCGGGAAGCAAGGCGTGTGTGTTTGTGTGTGGGCCGGCGGGAATGCGAATGGATGTGAGTGCGACGGTGGCGGGGTTGCAGAGTAAAGTGTTCAAGGGAGAGGTGGAGGAGGTTTATTTGCATGCGGAGAATTATGTGTTGTGAGAGGTCTACGTGAGCGATACCCAAGAGATGCAGGCTTGTGGATTTGGGGAGCGGCGCTTTGGAATCAGCCTATATCTGAGTTGCAACTGCTCAGGGAAGCCTCGAGTCTCTGCATCTTCTCCCTCAGACACAGTTGATGGACTCAAATCATGTTATTGATCGGTCTTCCACAAGCGCCCCAGCAGTGACTCGAAGGAAATAGCAAGCATTGCAAAGCTTCTAACAAGCCTTTTGAGACCAGCCGCTACCCCAGAAGCTGAACCTCAGGCTCCAGATCAATCTCGTTCTCATGCTTATGGCCGGCTTCAGCCGCCCACAACGTTGCTGTGGCTCTCTCAGGCACGCTCGAGTACCTCCTGTGAGATATAGCAGCCATAAGCAAGCATGATGTCGATCGCTGTGAGGTAAGATCGTCCCTAATCAGCAGGATGTATTCTAGACTTCTCGGCAGTCATACAACACACAAAGTGCTCCACCTGCTCCTCGTTGGCAAGACGCGAAGCTGAAACATGGATTTTCGCTTTCGCGCATGGACTGCATCGATCACGGACACGGCCTCGCAAGTGGTCAAGCCACCCGGGGGCCAAGTGTAATCAACACGTAATGTGGATCAGTAAGCACGCTGCTGTCCTACCGCCATTCCAGGTACCGGATTCGTAAAAGCTCCGGATGCAGCTGCCTGACTACGTGCATTGAGCTCAGTGAACCAGGGATGAGACAAGGCCTGGTCCGCAGACCAACGTCTTTCGGGCTGAAGCTGTAACAGTTGACTCAACAGGTGCAGACCTTGGGTATCAATTTGGGGCAGAATGGCGCGGAGCTCTTGCGTAGCATAGACGGGCCATGTTTGCTTGTACTCGGCAAAGCTACTGATACCTGGCCAGCTGCGCTCGGAGGGGGTGCCCATCAGCCGGAAGATCTTGAGTAGCTGGTCTTCGTTTGTGGTGCCAGGGAACAGCGGTCGCCCAGTGAACATTTCTGCCATGATACAACCAGCACTCCAGATGTCGATGCTAGTATTGTACGTGCGACTGCCCAATAACACATCGGGAGCACGGTACCACAGCGTTACCACTTCGTTGGAGAAGGTATTGACAGGAATGCCGAATGCACGTGCAAGTCCAAAGTCTCCCAGTTTCAGTTGTCCCTGTGCGTTGATCAAGAGGTTCTGGGGCTTGAGATCGCGGTGCAGGACACGGTTTTCGTGGCAAAACGCAATACCTCGCAGCAGTTGCCACATGAAGCTCTTGACCGTGCCCGCATCGAGTGCACCTCGGGTGCCGCCCGCGGGGTTTTGATAGCTGTCCATGTACTTTTTCAAATCTTTGTCCATGTACTCGAATACCAGCATGAGCTTGTTTTCGGTGTGGATAACATCGTACAAGCTGACAATATTCTCGTGCTTGAGCTCTTTCATCAACGAGATTTCGCGGATTGCTGTACTAGGCGTCCCCTCCTCGCTGTCCAGATGGATTTCCTTCAGAGCCACGAACTGGCCCGTCTGCCCATTGCGGCCCTTGAAGACCTGCGACCTCGTCAGCGTCTACCCTGGGGCTTCCATGCAGCGCGGGCGGGTGCGGAGGAGCTACACGCACCGTAGCATAAGTGCCTTCGCCGAGCTTTTCCAGCTGTTGAAAGCTGGAGGGATGGCGCTTGTCCATCGGCTCGACCTTGTGGCTACCGCCCAGAGACCGCACCGAGATGTTACTGTCGGTGCGGTTGTCGACGTTGAGGGTGCCGACGTGGGTCGGGTGCAGTCGGGTCTTGGGCGCCTCCTTGCCTGTGTATGTCGGGTCCCAGAGAAGCTCTCGGGCAGTGGTCAGTTGAGCAGCAACGCGTGTCGCTCGCGAGATGGGGTCGAGGTCGGCCGTGGTGGTGGTGGTAGCGGTGGTGAAGGGTGAGTGGTGGTGGTAGAGGTGGTAGTGGTTGGTGGTGGAGAGTTGATGGTGGGAGATCCAGTCGCAGTCGCAGTTGTGGTTAGAGTAGCAGTAGTACCTAGCAATACCTACAGAGGCAGCGCAACGGCACGTTTTGCCCCGCAGTGTTATGTAAGCATCTGGACCTGCGACAGTCACGTGACAAATGCTGGTGACCACCGGGAAGCGCGCGCGTCGGGTATATAAACGTACCTACCTACCTAGGTAGTTCTAATGGCTACCGACGATTATTATGTGATGAGTACCTCCTAGCAGAGTGACAAGTCCACATCTATGTCCAGTCAGAGCCTCCAGAGCACTCGGGTCTGAAACGACCGTGTGCGTTGCTACTGTCGAGCTACCTCCTAGTGCGAAGGTAGAACTAGTAGGTACTACATACCTACCGTTCTCCAGCAAACCGCACGCGACACTACAGCTTCACCCACACACACATATGTACCTCCTAGCAGCCTTAGGTGCCTTGGGAGGTAGCACACTCTGTAACACAGACACGCACGCAAGCGCTCCGTGTCTTCACCCCACTCAATGTACCTCCACTGTCGAACGCGACAAGGACTCCAGGAGTGGCCAGCCAGATGCCAGGGTCACCAGCGTAACTCATTAACCAAGCCGCGCAGGTGCCACACCACCCCTTCCATGCCCTTTCTCTCTGGGACTCTCTGCCACTCTCTGCCACTCTCCGCCACTCTCTGCCACTCTGGTCGATCTCTGCTTCATTTCGGCAAGCACGGTGGGTGTCAACAACTGGCGAGAGCACTGACAGTCTGACGCCACGAAGGGGAAGGATGGCCTGCCAAAAGACTTGCTGCTCTTCTCCCCCATACATACCTTACTCATAGTTCTACTGTACCTTGACCTACCGGAATGACTGCTGCGCTGTCTGCTTGCTTGCTGACTGCTGCTGCTGACCCGTAGCTTGCCACGTTTGTCGCGTCCTCTCTATCTCACTGTGAGAGCGCCAAACCTCCGCTCGCCCATCACCACCACTACCACCACCACCATCATGCCAGGCGTTCGTAAGTGGAGGATCGCGTGGTCCTACGCGTCGCGACCACCTACTGACAAGCTGCGTGCCGAACAGCTCCAGATGCGGTAGAGCGGCTGAAGGGCTTGTTCAAGGGCATGCTCAAGCGAGGGAAGAAGAACAAGCAAGAAAGCGCCGCCGAACCACCTGCGAAGCCATCTACCACTCCGACCGCCGTCCCCGAAGCCACGAAGCCCGAAGCCACCAAGCCCGAAGCCGCTGCCCCCGACCAACCAGCCTCGAAGCCAGCGGCAGAACAGAGTGCGCCTTCTGCCTCAACTGCAGCACCGGATACGAACAAACAGCTGCCCTCTGAGCCGTCAAGCGCGCCAGCTACCGCAGCGGTCCCGAGCACAACAGCACCTGCGCCTAGCGAAGAATCAGCTTTGCCGAAAGCGCCGTCAACAGAGACTTCTGGCGTTTCTCCTGCTACGGGTACACCGGCACCATCAGCGCCTGTATCAGCCCTCGACACCCCTCCCGCTCCTCCGCCAAAAACGGAAACGACGGCAGAAGCACCGCCAGTTGCAGAGACGCCTAATGGGCAAGTGAAGGAAAGCTCATTGCCACCAGCAGAGGAGAAGGTCGTCGAGAAAGAGACAGCTCCACCTCCAACTCCGGCAGTGACAATTGAGAATGCTCCGTCAGCTGTTCCTGCAACAAATGCAGCAACAACAGCAACGGAGACTGTGGAGCCAGCTCCAACACCCGCAACGGAAAGTCCGGCGGCAGCGGTGACAGACGAGAAGAAAGTGCCTGCATCAGGAGACACTTCTGCTGCTGCGCAAGCGCCAGTAAAAGCTGCACCTGGAATGTCTGCGACATCAGGTCCGTTGGAGGATTTCCCCGAGGGTAAATAACGGCTACAAGTAACCCTTTTAATCCGTAAGATTGTTCGAAAAGTTACTGAGCGAAATGTGCCTACTAGTCTATCGGCGATCGATGTCCGTGCGTTCTCTAGCAGCCTCATCTCATCTGATGAGGACTGTCACGTCGTCTCGGCTTCGGACGTGACGATTGTCTGTCGGAATGTCGAGATGTGTTGTAGTGGTGGGAGGGATCGCCAGGAGGCGCCGACGGACGAGCAGAGCAGCAGCGCCGATGAATACCATCACCATTACCTTTATACCCTAGTCTAATTGCTGTGTATTGAGCTCAATTGAAGACATCCACTTCTCACGTTCCTAGTACAGCTATCACGTGTGCATGGTTGCAGAGTAATTCACTCATGAAAGCTTCTCCTGAAGATGTGCCAAGCATGTTGTGCAGAAGTACCTCGAGCATAAAGACCCTGATTCAGCATAAATGGAGGACATGTGAGATGGCGTGCTCAACCAAAGGCGGGAGCCAATTTTTTTTGTTCCATTCTAGAGCGCCATTTTGCCATTGCGCTGACAAATTTGCATTGACAACCATCTACAACTGATTCTTTATTGCGCACTTTGAGGACAATTGTTGCATCTTCATATCGAGTACTGTAGTGTGAAGATTCAGAAGAAGGAGAAGAAGAAGGAGAAGCAGAAGCAGCAGAAGAAGAAGAAGAACCGCATCTCGAAGACTCGAAGATCTGATCTGTGGTCACACCTCGGCGCCCACGGAACGACAGACCGAATCGCTTGGTCGGCACGATGGGACTCCCTCAGACCACTGGCGGTGCGACGACGACGACGACCACCACCACGACCACCATCTCGCGAAAGTCCGCGGCGCTGCCATTTGGACAAAACATTGCCTTGGAAGCGCTGTCTGGTCCGACGTATCTGACGGCGCAGACACTGGTGCAGCAGGTCGCGTACGCCCTCTCCGACCACCTCTTCTGCTACTCGCCCGATTCCTTCGATCTCGATGTGGCAGCACGGGCGTGGCGAGACGGCCACGAGAAGAATGCGCACGGTGCGGTGACGGCGGTGCAGTGTCTACAAACTAGAAATGGAGCTGGCAGCATTGCGCTGGGATACATGTTCAGTCCCGACTTCGACTTGAGCCGCAGACATGTGCCGCAGTCGATCATTGCGAGCACTGCCACTTTGCAACAATTCCGACCACAGTTGGACCAGTTGAGCTTGCTGTATGATGTTGCCAATCCTACTGCCCTTCAAGTCGCTGCTGTCGATTATGCTGCCGATACGAAGGCGGGCCTCGTCACCGATTATGCTACATCTCTCGCGCTGGCGGAAGAGCTGGGCTTGGGCCTGGTGGCTAGCAGAAGCGCCTTCGAGATTCAGCACATGTCACTTCTATCCACACTCCTCGCATCGATCCTCCCGACCATTCACACCTATGACGGCATCACAGTGGGCCGTGAGACGACTCGAGTGATTGATGTGCTGAACGTGCCGAGTTTGAAGCGCACTTATGACAATGTACTGCAGAGCACGCAGGAAGACCGGCAATCGAAGCGTTTGACAAACGAGGGCAAGTTGTTGAAACTCCTCAATGCGTTCAATGCGGAGTTGGGCACCGAATACAAAGCATTCGAATATCACGGCCATACACAGCCAGACAGCGTGACTGTTGTCTTCGGTACGGTCGAGGCTAGCATTGCCGCCCAAGTCGCCGAGGCTCTTGCAGAGCAGGGTGTCAAGATTGGTGTGATCAACGTTCGTGTCTACCGGCCTTTTGTGGAAGACGAGTTCCTAGCTGCTTTGCCTGCCAGCACCCAGCACATCGCTGTCCTAGGACAGGTTCATGATCAGGCCGCGACACTGGATGCGAGTGTGGCGAGCAACTTGTACGCTGATGTACTTGCTGCCACCAACTTTCAAAGCATGACTTCGGGAAGATCTCCTAGTGTCTACGATGTCAAATATGCCCGCGACACTGTCTGGACGATTGCCAAGATTGAGAGGCTATTGCAGCAAGCCGTTTCAAAAGATGAGCCGCAAAGCTCTGTCTTGACACTCGGCGACAAGGATGCAAAGCAGTATACATTTTGGGATGTCGACTCCAGCAATAGTGCGAGTGCCCCTGTGATGCTTGGTCAACTTCTCGCGGATGACAGCGCACTCAATGTTTCCGTACGTTCTGGTCACGACAATTTGGTGCAGGGTGGCGCACTAAGAACGGATTTGCGCACCTCATCTCGCAGCATCGAGACTGCGTACAGCATCAAGAATGCTGATGTCGTGGTCATTGGTAGCGAGCAGCTACTAAAGGACTTCTCTGTGGTTGCTAGTTTGAAACCTGAAGGCACAGTACTTCTCAAGGTACCAGGATGGAAGGACGATGATGCCGAGAAGAAGCTCAAAGCTCCTGTCCGCAAGGCGATTGCCACCGGAAAGCGCTCACTTTGGGTGCTCGATCCGGCGGCCAGCCCCAAGGTCGAGGAGAACGCAGAACTCGAGGCTTACCTGCTGCAATTCGCCTTCCTCAAGCTTGCCAAACCAGATTTGTTCGAGGCTGGCGTCAAGAAGCTGCAAGTTGCTGGTGATGCCCTTTATGCACTGGTTGAACAGCTGGAGCAAGCGTTGAAGAAGGTCGAGATTCCTGAAAGCTGGCTTACTGTGGAGCCCGAGGCCAACGAGGCTTTGCCACCAGCAGAGGATTTGAGCATCAACAGCTTCGCCCCGTACGAAAGTGAGACTGCGGAGCCACCATCTCTGCTGAAGAACTGGCGAATTGCGGCCAAGGGCTTGGTGTTCAAGGAGGCATACGGTACCAAGAGCGCCCTTCGTCCTGATGTTAGTGCCAAGACGGCGATTGTGCACATCAAGGAGCACCGGAGACTGACACCATTGACCTACGATCGAAACATCTTCCACATCGAATTCGATCTTGGCAACAGCGGCGTCAAGTACGAGATTGGCGAGGCCTTGGGAATCCATGCGGAGAATGATTCCCGGGAAGTGGACGAGTTCATCAAGTGGTACGGTCTCGACCCAGACGAGATTGTGGAGGTTCCTTCTCGTGAGGACCCAAATCTGCTGGAGAATCGTACAGTCTACCAAGCATTGCTGCAAAATGTCGATATTTTCGGTCGTCCACCAAAGCGTTTCTATGAAGCGCTCAGCGAGTTTGCAGATGACGAGGCGGAGAAGACTCAACTGTTGATGCTGGGCACCGGGGGCAACCAGGAGGCCACCGTCGAGCTCAAACGCCGCGCCGAGGTTGACACTGTCACCTACGCAGATATTCTGCTTGAGTTCAAGTCCGCTCACCCCGGTTTCCACGACATCGCCCGCATCGTCAGCCCAATGAAGCGCAGAGAGTATTCGATTGCATCTTCCCAGAAGGTCACACCAAACAGCGTGAGCTTGCTCATCGTCACAGTCAATTGGGTTGACCCCAAGGGACGCGATCGTTTCGGTCAAGCGACTCGTTATCTCAACAGTCTGCCCGTCGGTGCTCCCGTCACCGTATCCGTCAAACCCTCAGTCATGAAACTGCCGCCCAAGACGACCCAACCCATCATCATGGCAGGTCTGGGAACTGGTCTTGCGCCATTCCGTGCCTTTGTCCAAGAGCGGGCCTGGCAACGCTCTCAAGGCATGCCCATCGGTGACGTGTTCCTCTACATGGGTTCTCGTCACAAGCGGGAAGAGTACCTGTATGGTGAAGAATGGGAAGCATACCAAGACGCTGGAATCATCACTTTGCTGGGAGCTGCTTTCTCTCGTGATCAGCCACAGAAGATCTACATTCAGGATCGTATGCGCCAGACCCTGGGAGATATCCGCAGAGCTTACTTGCGAGAGGAGGGTGCATTCTATCTGTGCGGTCCTACGTGGCCTGTGCCAGATGTGCAGAATGTTTTGGAGGAAGCTGTAGAGATGGAAGCGAAGGCCGAGGGCAAGAAGAAGGTCAGCGGTGCGAAGGAGATTGAGAAGCTCAAGGAGGAACACCGTTACATCTTGGAGGTGTACTAGACTGATGCGTTGCTTGTGCGTATAGAGCAAGCATCAGGTACATGCATTTGGAGGTTGATTCACAGTATTGTCAGTTCTGCATCAATCAGGTAGCGCATCATACATGTATCCTCCCGGACCCAGCTGCTCCATATAAGCACCATTTTCAGAAGGAACTGGAAGTGACGAGAATGATGTAATAGAGCGTACATGCTGCCCGTTCCTCAAGCTCCACAGAGACGGGAGCAATGATCATCCACGATCGACTTCTTCCAACCTCCTACGATCCTTCAGCTTCTTTCTTGCACGATCCAACCACGCCCGCCAACAACAACCTCGCCTACAGGTACTGCAATGTTTCCGCGCACCATCCGGCGGAGCTTCGTCTCCCAGCGACAACAGCTTGTGATCCGCCAATTCCAAACATCATCACTACGATCCCTGCCGTCGAAGGCTGGACAAGACAAAGATAGCATTGACACGACATCGAACGAATACAGCAAATCCGGCGGAGATAATCAAGCTGCTCAAGACTCAGCGGCGTTTGATCCGAGCAAAACGAGCCCGGAGAGTGAAAGCCAGGGTGCGGCGGAGGAGAGCGGGGGAGTGAGTTAATCCGAATCAATCTTGTCAAAAAGCACCACCAACCTCGTTGCTACTACCTACCACCTACTGCTCTGAGCGCATGAGCGGTAATCTGGCCAGGAAGACTGGCATGTTGTTGCAAAGCTAATAGTATGAGTTTCTGTGTGCAGGAAAAGAATAGCCCTCTAAATGCGAGTCCAGCGAACCACGAGATCAGTCACACCAATACAGAGGCGCAGAAGGGAAAAGCACAGGGTAGCGAAGACCAGACTGGGGGTGGGAGCGAGAGGCAGAGGACTAGTGGACGAGGAAGTCCCACGAAGAGCGGGGGCGGACAGTCTGGTGGAGGAACCGCAGGATAAATGAGACAATGGGGGACCAGAGCAGTGCCAGCTGGGAAAGGGATATGAAGGCACGATAGTGCGAAGACAAAGACTAGCTGAAAGGAATACAGCCAAAACAGAAATGGCTGGCACCTGTACTGGCTGTACAGTACTCGGAGTCGGTAGTAGTTAATTATCCATGAGAACCTGGAAGAATTGCCCTTGTAACAGCTGCCTTGTCGCACGGTCGATCGATGTGGAAATGTACCTGGTATGGAATCTGATCCAAAGACCGACCCGATGGAAGCACGGGCGCCTATATCCTTGAAATGGTATACATGCCCTGATATCCGCCATGTGACACAGCGGTGCATTCCAGGCGGGGCGAAGGGGGCATGTGGTCGAGATGCCAGCATTACACTGCATTTAGAAACAATTCGGTGTATGAAAGCTGTGTCAATACCCTCCTACCTCCTAGTAGGTACAGAGGCGGGGAATAGAATAGACTCAGACTTCCGTCGGCTACGGTAGAACTATATATCTCGGCAGAAGCTGTGTGCAAGCTAGGAGGTAGCTACGAAAGCTTGGTTCAGGTAGTGGTGGTAGTGGACTACATGAGTGGTATTGTGTTGTTGTTGTGTTGTTGTGTTGTTGTTGTTGATAACGGCTGGTCGAGGTGGGCCTGATACATCTCAACACCGGTCTCTATGGGCTGGCTCGGCGTGAACGGGCGTCGATTTTGATTACAACTACATGTATGACCTAGGTACTATAATTGTATCTTGGTCGTCCGGCCAGAGTGGAGAAGCTGGAGAAGCTGCGCGTGCGTGCGGTGCGTGCATGCGTGCGGCACATGCACCCACCATACCTAACCTTACCTACTACATGTATATACGAGATCCCAGCCTTTCACGAAGCGGCTCTCATTGAGCTTCACCAATGCTCGAGCGGTCGCAGGAGCAGGCGCAGGCGCAGTCATGGCCGGCCAGGAGGATGTGTATTGCACGGTGAGTTACGCAGCGACGACGGACGGCACGTATATCACACTGTGCAGTACCTCAGGTAGCTAACAGCGAACCTCGCAGCTGGTGCTGAACAATGAGTATTTACCCGGTATGCCTCCGTGGAAACTCTCTCCCCTACGACGACACGACGCCACCCTCGTCGACGGCATCACGACAGACAGTGCAGTCACTCGTGGTAAGGGCAGATGCTGACCCAGGACTCTCGCAGGCGCGGCGGTGCTCGCACATTCTCTCAGAGACTGCGGCACGACGAAGAAGCTGGCCTGTCTCATACTCGCAGAGTCGCTACAGGCCAGCACGATCGAAGAACTCCAGGTATCCAGCTGCAGACCAGACTGGGCGGCCGCCCTCGTGCCTCTTCAGCGTTATTAACTGGTCAATAGTCTCTCTACAACTATGTCATACCCATCGAGCGCATTGGCAATCCCCGTCCGGGCAACCTCTATCTCATGAACCGACCCGACCTGCTATACACCTTTACGAAGATCCATCTATGGCGACAGGTGCAGTTCCGCAAAATTGTGTACATCGATGCGGACGTGGTTGCTCTGCGTGCGCCAGAAGAGCTCTTTGATATCACGGAGACGTTCGCTGCGGCACCAGACGTGGGTTGGCCAGATGCGTTCAACACGGGCGTCATGGTTCTGACGCCAGACATGGGTGAATACTATGCTCTGCGAGGGCTGGCGAGTGCCGGCGATAGCTTTGATGGTGCAGACCAAGGTCTGCTCAATCAGTACTACGAGCATCGTCCGTGGAAGAGACTGAGCTTCAAGTACAACACCACACCCAGTGCCAACTATCAATACGAGCCGGCATATCGGTACTGGAAGAATGGTATCAGCATGGTGCATTTTATCGGCAAGGCGAAACCCTGGCAGCGCGATAGAGAGGCGCACGGCGCGCCTGGTGCCTTTCAAGAAATGCTCAGCAAATGGTGGGCGGTGTACGATCGACATTTCCAGGTCTCGGTAAGTGAAGCGGCCGTGTTCGAGTGACTTGAGTGCTAAGCATCGACGAGCAGACCAGGCAGTACATCGGCGGGCAGCGACATCCGGTCACGGAATTCGTGCAGGACCATAAGCCAGCAGCGCAGACTTACTATGCTACGGGCTATCCAGTACATCCAATTGATGATCAGCAGCAGTCACACCATCCTGCAGAGGAACATCAGCCGACACGCGCAGCAACCCCGCCGATGACTGAGCCAGGAGAGCCCTCCGAGAATCTTGATCAGGGTAACGTGCAACCCACTCCTACTACCGAGCAACGCATTTTTTCTGCTCCATATATGGAGTGGGATGCTACTCGAGGGGCTCCGCCTCTCGAAACTGCACCAGAAGCTGCCAACTTTCCCGTGCAAGTTTACCAGTTCAGCTCGGACAAGACTCCCTTTCGTCCACCACAGACATACCCGGAGCCGCCAAAGGACATGTACTACCAAGTACCCCCGCCACCTAAACAAGAAGCAGCAAAGAAGCCCAAACCAATCTTTCCATGGGAGGAGCGCCAGACTAAACCGACACGGAAGTTCATTGACGACGAGCCAACTACTCCGCACAAGCCTGCAGACTCCGAGACTGCCTATGCCGATGAGCTGGAAGTCACATCTGATCCGAAGTCGGAATCACCGACACCCACGATTAAGCTCAACGATACCGATCCCTGGACCGCTTTTGCTCAGAATAGGAATGCCTGGGACGACGTCAATGGGATCAACGACTACGTTCGCGCATTGACCTCATTTCAGAAGAATCGCGGCAATGTGCAGGTAGTGCAACAGAAGGTGCCGTCGACGGAACATTCTGCGTCGGAGAATATGACTGAGGCAAAGGATCCCGAGGATTTGGTGCAACAAGTGGAAGATGCTCGTGAACGTCGAGAATCTCTGATATTGACGGATTTCCCATCTGCAATCGAACGCCCGTCTCTTCCCGTCACACCTGCCCCCCAGCGGCGATCATATTGGGGCGACGAGCGCGACAGCACGAGCGATTTGCCTGCTGCCGAAGGTGTGCCGAACCAAGCCGACTGGGTAAGAAGATACCCCAATTGTGGTTTCATTATACCGTACTTTTCTTAGCAGTGCGCTGTTTTTGCGCAGTGTTGTTCAAGTGTTGACATGGACGGTCACCGTTGAGTCTGGTCTAAGCTTCGAAGATACGACTTGAGGTGGTGTTAATCACCACGGCCACGTCTCTGATCAAGGCCATTGCGAGGTTCACAGCACTCATATTTGCCTATGCTAATTAATACTTTCTTGTTAAGGACCCATCCGCGCAACTCGAACAGCTTCGGCGCAGCTCGCTTATCGGACCGGGTGACCTCAGACTTCCAGACAAGAAACTCACGAACCGGAAGATGCCACCGACCGCGGTATCGATTCCAGAACACGATACAGGATATCACACGTCAATTAAGAGTGGTGTCCAAGAGGCGAACGTCACAGGTACCACGGAAAATGGACACCCTACGTTGCAGAGCAAGGGAAGTAGCGGTCACTGCCTCGATGGAAACCGGGACAGTTCGAGCTCTTTCACAGACACAGCGAGTAGCACCACACATTCTGGTACCACCACGACCTCAACGCTCGCGAGTACAAGTCAGAGCTCCGCCAATGGTGAATCCATCGTATCGACTGCTTCCAGCTCAGCAGCGATGCCGGGTAAATTTCCACTCGAGCAGCATGGCGGGTCACCGTTGTTCTCCGAGCCGGGTTTCGATAAGCCTCCGACTGTGGACGAAGCGCCGACCAAGAAAGACTTGCAGCGCGAGGAACTCTTGAGTCCAACACAGCAGCAGAGGACATTTTAGCAGCGTTTCTACTGCTTCTTCGTCAGTTGAACGGTGGTGTTGCGGCATAGCGCGTGGGTGCACTGGTGGAGTACCTAATGATGAATACCTAATATCGCGCGCCCACTACATGTATCGACGGCTTTTTTTTCAAGCTGCTTTGGTGCAGTCGGCGAGCGTTCTCGGCGTGCATCAGCATAGCATTTAGACATATCTGTGTACGACTACCTCATATATACATAGGTATGCGAAGGACCATCTGCAATTCTGCATAATGCAATTGCAATTGCCTGTCGCCATCGCTCAAACGTCTATACATAGGAGACGCCGAAAGCCTTGGTACCTAGATAGCCTACAGGCTCAGATACCTGGTCATGTACCATAATTGGTAACTCCCAATTCCCCGCGGTCAAGGAATCAAGGATACCTTAGCATACCTTATATTGCGAGAATTCCATGTTGGCTACAGCGGTTACCGGTAGGAGCCTAGGAGGTACATGTAGGGTATGGGATACCTAATGTAGCCCGCATTATTACGTGTCATAATCGCGCTTTGGTATGAGGTACATGTACAGTAGGTACCGGTAACAGCCTGACAGGTACTGAGGTAAGGTACTGAGGTACTCCGCTCGTATTGGAAGTTTGCAAGTGCAAACAGTAGAGTAAACACACACGTCATCGAGTGCAGGCAGGCGCGTTCCTACGGTGTCCGGGTGGGAAGGACCATCAACACATCAGAACCGCGCGAAATCATTATTGGATCGCGGTATGAGCCCGTGGTCCAATTGGTGGCACGAGTGCGAAAATTCTGTACCTGGTAGAAGAAGGCTGGCTGGGCTGGGAGTGGGAGTGGGAGCGAAGTGGGAGCGAAGTGGAAGGAAAACCTGTGGAAGGCTTGCGGCTTCCATCTTGGCGCTTTTCAACGTCGCGTACTCGAATAACCTCCAACATCCCCTTCAACTGTTCCACTTTGCACGCACGCAAACCTCACGCACGCACTACACACCTCACGTCGCGCACGCGCACCGCGACCGCGACCGCCCACACTCACTCACTGATTCACCAACAACCCCTACCATCTTCATCGCGACTGGACGGAGACCGGCATGGTTGTCGCAGCAGCCAGACTCAACACGCGAACTTGACCCGCTCTCCTTCTCCTACCCGGCCGGCCCAGTATTTCGCGATACGCGGCAACGATCACGATACATCGCGAGCTCGCGATTTGAGCGCACGAGACCAGCAAGCTGTGACTCGTCTCTTCGTTTGCCAACCCGATCTGGTTCGGTTTGCGCACATAACCTGACGCCGCTGTTGCTGGACACGCGGATCTGGCAAGGGATTGCGCTGACGTCCCATTCGACACGCACACTGTGAGATACTGCCATCATGCCGCCTTCAGGACGTAAAGGGAAGAGCCGTGCACGAAAGGCACCTGCTGCAGCGGAGCCGACACATGAGCCATCTGATGTTGAAGTCGCGGAAGCGCAAGCCACGCCCACGCGTGGTTCCAGGAAGCGAGCCCGAGGCAGCGAGGCCACCGCGCCAGCGGCTCGCAATACCCGCCGCAAGACGAAAGATACGCGCGTAATTGAGCGCGACGATACAGAAGGCACAGAGCCCCAGGAGGCTAGCGACAATGAGACCGAGCCATCCTCGCCCACGGAGCAGGAAATCATCCAGAGTCTGCGAGTGTCAGACAAGCAGGTGATGGCTGTCAGTGACTTCGCCAACGATCTTCTAGAAGGCCAGGAAAATGTGCCGGGCTATGGCAAGATTGCTGGCAGGGATTGGGTCTTCATCATCAGGAAGGTGGAAGTAAACATTGGCAGACCCGAGGCCCACGAGAGGCTATCCGCTGTCGTGTCAGAGGGCACACCGAGTCAACCAACGACGCCCACTGCGAGAACTGTGATTGATATTGACCTTGGCCCCGATCGCCAGATTTCGAGACTCCATTGCATAATAGCATACGAACCGGATTCACAGCGTTGGGTTCTTCATGTCAATGGTAGGAACGGTGTGCGTGTTGACAACAATCTCCATAGGAGGGGTGCCACAGCCGTACTCCGCAACGGCAGCGTTCTCGAGATCGCCAACACTCAAATGGCTTTCATTACGACCGCCACGCATGAGAATGATGGACCGGTCTGGGATGCATCCATCTTGAGACAGGCACAATCTTCGTCCGATGATGGTCAAGATGGCGAGGACGATCAGCGCAACGGTCTGAACCAACCGCAGCCATCCTCTGCTGCTCGCAGTCATCTCCAGGATCCAGGCATGTATCAGTCGGACTATAATGGTCAACAACAGAGTTCGCAGCAACAAAGAATGCATCCTCACTCGCACAGCACAGCTTTGCAGGCGAACCCTGGCACTCCGATGCGCGCAAGCCATCCTTATGCCCAGTCGTCTCCAGCCGCGAATTATGCTCGGGCCGTTATGATGGAGTCGACCGAGACGATCGACTATGCAGCCGATGGAGCAAAAGATCTGAAGCCGCCTCACTCGTATGCTCAACTCATTGGCATGGCGATTCTTAGCACTCAGGACAATCAGATGACGCTGTCCAACATCTACAAGTGGATCCAGGCAAACTATGCATTTTACAGGTTCAACACTGGTGGCTGGCAGAACAGCATTCGTCACAACCTTAGCTTGAACAAGGCCTTCACGAAGATCGCTCGCCGCACAGACGAGCCTGGTAAGGGAATGAAGTGGATGATAGAGCCTACCGAGTTCGACACTTTCGTGCAACAAGGTATGAAAGGCTGCAGACGACCGGCCCCGATACCCGGCACGCAAAGCACAATGGGCTCACCTAACAGTCCGGCGCTGCGTTCTGGAATCAAGAGGGATGATGATACAACTCCGCCATTAACTTCCTACCAGCCCTCGTACTCCACTGCAATAGAAGCGTACACTCCCGATCGTGGACCTCGACGGCCGGCTAATGGTCACCTCGAAAGCAGCGCCGGCCTTGGCATCGAGGCAAATGGATTGACCGAATACGACTACCCTCAGCGGTCGACGCCACGCACTGGTCTCAATGCGCTAGCTAATGCTGCTGGATCACCACCGTCGTTGTACGTCAACGACGAAGGGCGTACTGGGCCCTTAGACACGCCCTTCCCTCTGCGCCCATCGCAGCGTCTAGCACCACCGAGCACACTGAGGCGCCCCAGTGACTTTATACAGTTCAGCAGCCCGGCCCCTTTCTGGAAGATGGAGGGGTTGGCGGGAAGCACGCCATTTAAGCCCTTTGACATCAGTCCACTGAAGACTCCCTTCCCATTGCATAAGGAGACTGTCAAACAAAGTAAGGAGAGCAGCGAGGAGCGAACATCACCAGTGGAGAAGCCAGAAGTGGGTGAAAAGGCAGCCGGGTCCACAGAGCTTAAGCGTGGCGGCAGTCCACTCATTGGATCGAGTAGTCCTCCAAGACCGCACAACTCGACTCGTGCGCTTGACGCCAGTCCGACCCTCAGCCGTCCTGCCACAGCTGCCATGAAAACGCTCAGCCAACACAGCACTTCGACCGAGGAGGAGACCGATATTCAGCATGCGCCGGAAAAGACTCCACCCAGCGCAGTGTCTCAGGCAAGTGCCGTGCAACAGCATACTCCGCCCACGACGGTACTACAGCCAGCAAATCCTGCTCCGAGACAGTATGAGCTACCAACGGCTGCTGTCGCAAATAACTTTGAGGCTGTGCGTCCGGTCAGCAACGGCGCCTACAACATACAGACAGCACCATATGCGAGCTTGCCGCCAGCCAATGCATACCAGTCGGCTGGCGACGAGGATGAGGGGATCGATCTTGCCAAGTAAGTGTTGTGAGGGAGCGCGCTCAGAGAAGCGTCACAGTGCTAACCACATGTCCATAGGGGATTCCAGCCAATTGGCACATTCCATCAGCGTAACCACATGGCCATGCATACCGGCTTGGCTGGTAGCTCTACTTTTGGACGTTAGGAACAGCCAGAGGAAGCAGACAGAAAGCAAGTCGGTTGGAAGGAAGCTCGGATGCCTTGAGCATTTGCTGGCGGGCATATACGGCAGTACCGTATAATAATGATACTAAGTTTTGTGCTTGGAAGGAGACTTGACGATGCGAACATGATCGGCATGGCATGGTTGCATCAACGCATGGCGGCATGGGTGTGCTTGTGCCGGTCCAGTTGGCGCGCATAGCTATGAAATGGCTTTTTTATGAGATGATGACTTGAAACGAGATGAGATTATCATGGAAGTGGAGTTTTTGAAAATATGTGGTTTGAGAGAGAGAGAGAGAGGGAGAGGGAGATATGTATTTCGGTATCGACTCTATGGAGGTATCAAGGTAGGAGGTAGAAGAAGAAGATTTTCTGCTTGGGCAATTTCCGCGAGC
Source organism: Sphaerulina populicola P02.02b (assembly GCA_000291705.1). Lineage (NCBI taxonomy): Eukaryota > Fungi > Ascomycota > Dothideomycetes > Mycosphaerellales > Mycosphaerellaceae > Sphaerulina > Sphaerulina populicola. The sequence continues at coordinate 315,346 of JH792490.1, forward strand.
AGACCGTGCTTGGGTGCTTGCTTGGGTGCTGTGTTGAACGTTTCACGACTTCCGAAGTGATACCACAGCCACTTTCTTTTCTCTTCTCTCTTCTTGTCCAGGTCTGGTGTTGGAGAGGAGTGTTGTGAAAGTGGAAACCAGGGCCAGTTGGTGCATGGTGCATGGTGCATGGTGCATGGGTGCATGGAGCATGTGGATAACTGTACCTGGCATGAAACGTGCCGGCCGATGTGCATTGTTGTGTTGGGGTTGTTGATGTTCCAAGCCTACCTAGGAGCCTCCAATGTTGCTTCAAGCTTGCTCGAGCCTCACTCGCTCCGGCTGTTCATATGAGTTCAGGAGCCCGAGCCCCGGCGTCGTTTGCCTCATTAGAGTTTCGCGTTAGACTCAATGCAAGTTCCTCTCCCTGGCCGGCTACCCTGGAACTCTGGAGCTTCCCCCCTTGCCACTTGCAGACACTTTTCTTTTAGGAGGTAATTAATTCTCTTCACCTTCGAATTCCGGGACGTTCAGGAACTTCAGGTACATACTGTAATGCATGTATGTACCACCTAGCGCCCGCCCGCCCGCAGGACAGGCTGGACAGCTCCTTCCCGGAAGTAGGTAGGACCGTAGGAGGTAGAGTCTCTACCTTAGTCTCTCACTGTACCTCCTAAAGGGTACCCCTCGAATGCTTCTCTTGTTGGGTGGTTTTTATTATTTTTCTTTTCGAGTCTCGTTTGTGATCATCCCGAGAGCTAGTTCTCCATCTCACCGTACTGTTGTACATGTACCCATCCCATCCCTTCGAACCGCACTACTGTACTGTACTGGGGGACGGGATCTGGAATTGGGGATCTAGAACTGGAAACTGGAAACTGGAAACTCTGGAAACTCTGGAAACTGGCACATTGAGAGACACCACCTTGCACCACTCTACGAACGTCGCCTCGCCCCCGAATAGTACCTGGTAGGTAGTATCACACTTGACTACTACAGTACTACTACTACGACGACGACGACGACGACGACGACTACCTCTACCTCCTACTAGGAGGTGCTACCGTCCTGCCAGCGGCCAGTCGCACTACGCGTGTACGCGTGTGTACGGCACATCTAGATACGACCCCCCGATACCTCCATCGTCACGGCCGAGCCGAAAGTCACGGTAAGGGGATGTCGTCTGCGGCCTGATTTTGGCTCGTGTCTCGCGCGCTCCAGCAAGCAAACAGACGGACAGCATGGCTGCGACAGTGAATGGGGCTTGGACCTACTCGGTGCCTTTAGAAGAGACCGATGGCAATGCAAGGGCGTACAACCCACGTGGCTCGCCGCGTGTAGACCACGAGTGGGACGATAATGGCAGCAAAGCGCTCGAGCGACGCTCCAGTACGTGGGACTTGCTCAGCGACTCGGAGACGACCAAGCAGCGCAGGACATCGGTGCGAGCGAGCAACAGCACGGCCGTGAAGAAGCGTTCACGAGACGCACTCCGCGAGAATAAGAGATTGCCACAAAGCGCTGCAACAACTTCCAAGGGCACAGCTGGCACCGCATATCCAGAAGAGGACAATTCGCTATGGGTACACAGAGACAAATTAGCGCAGATTGAGATACAAGAGATGGAAGAGGCCGGTATCTATCTGCGTCCATCCCGCCGGTCTCAGAGCTTGGGTCCTGGCCGCGAAAGTGGCAGGACCAGCCGTTCTGTCAGCCGTTCGGGCTCTCGCAAGGCAGCCCATGGACCGCTGAACGGGGTGGGCTACGACAAAGAATATGCGGCTGCATATCCCTCTCGAAACGATATGAATATGGAGCATCCACTTGCGTCACCCCACGAGGACATGCGGCCACAATGGTCTCCGCAACGGGCAGAACCATATTTTGATTCCGGCAGGGATCCAGAGCGCCAACCCAATAACGAGGCATCGACGGAGCTTCCAAGCAGTACGAAGCCCTTTTCGCAGACATCAACACAGCAGCAACAGCAGCAGCAACAACAACAACAACAACAACAACACATGGCACGTCCGGGCACGTCACGAATACCGGTATCTCGAATCAGTCCCGTACCTGTCCCTCACGATGTGGTGGAGCGAGACTCGCCACTACCTCGCAGTCGCGCTGGAAGTCAGAGCGTGAGTAGCAGTTGGGACGAGCTTCAGTATGCCAGAAAGGCTCGTAGTGCCAGCATCAGTAGCCAAGTGCTCCTAGAATCCGATCCCGATGGCAAACGAAGATCGCCTCCGGGCAGCTCGAACAAGCACTCGTCGGGCGAGGGCTCTCCCCAGAAAGCGCGTGCGCCGAAGCAGACTCCCACTGGGCGGAAGTCGTCAATACCTAGCAGTTCCGCTGCCAGACCAGGCTCATCGGCGGGGAAACGGGCGCCTTCGGCCGCTGCGATTAAGAGACCAGGGTCCAGTTCAGGGCACAAGTCTCGTCCTTCCACAGGACGTTTCTCACCGGATGGCGAAGCACCGTGGATAGCCACCATGTATAAGCCTGATCCTCGCCTCCCTCCTGATCAGCAGATGATACCCACGCACGCAAAACGTATGATGCAGGAGCAGTGGGAGAAGGAAGGCAAGACAGGAACAGTCTACGATCGGGACTTCAATCTCCTCAACGACGAGGATCTTACACCAAAGTCACCACCTGTCTTGACGCTGCAGAGTCAGAATCTCGACGTGCCGCCCAATATGCCTTCGCCTACCAAATCACTTTCGCCGAATAGCTATTCGACAGACCACGGGTGGCCGTTGAGGTCGAAGAGCGAGAATGGCAGTGCCCGTCCCGGTACAAGCGGTGGCTACAAAATCACACCTACGATACCCTCCACACCCACTATACAACGTTCCGAAGCCCCGTCTCCGATGCCTTCACAACCCATGAGCCCGCGGCATGATGGGACGCTACGAGTACCAGAGCTCAGCGAGAAGGAAGAATTCGCGCCCAAAAAGGGTTGCTGTTGCGTGATGATGTAACACGGGGCCCTCACTTGGGCTGCAAAGTTTTTCTCATGTATATTGCGTCTTTATACCCCAAACGCCCGTCGGGCGATTTCTTTGCATGCACATTATACCCGGCCAAGGACTGATGGGAGTGGGGCCGCATATCGCCACTTTCTTGGCCTGTTTCTTACCAAAGACGGTGGTGCTTTTGGAGGAGGCCATCGGGAACTGACAGGAAGAAAGGGATGAGGACACTGGGGGGGGTTTTCACACATCAGAATGGACGTGAGCCCATCCATACCTATGCCGGGGGCGCAAAGACAGTAGTCATTTGACACACTTTTTTTTCTCTCTTTTTAGAGCGAATGGCGGTTACCGTCTTGTCTGATTTGTTAGCGTTTCAGCGAGCTCTGCGGAAGAAGAATGTGCTTCGGCGACCAAGTTCCTTGGCCCATTTGCCGTCCAAAATCAGTGATATGGTGGATAGGTTAGGTACCTACCACCTACATAGGTTACTACCTACATAGTAGTGCATCTATCACATGCACAGCTACAATAAGGTAGCCTCTAAGGTATTATTCTTCACCATGTACTTGTAATTTCTTTTATTCTTTTTATTCTTTTTATTCTTTTTATTCTTTTTATAATTGAAACAGCCATCCGTCTATAAGCGCCGATATCCCTATGTACCTCCTAGGTACATGTATAGGTACAGCCGAGGGGATCCTGGTCTGCGAGACCAAGGTAGAAGTCTCCTTGAGTCCTTGTATACAACAACATACCTTAAGTTAGGCTTAGGGAGCTCGTTCGGTATTCTTAGACGAAGGTGAAATACAAAGGAAGCATCACAGCCAGGCGAGGTGCCTTGGCCGAAGAGGCGAATGCCAAGATGGCGACTGATGTGGGCCTGCGCTGCTCTGAAGATACTTAGCTCCCAGTAGGTTTCTTCAGCAACTTGGAAAGCCCCCCCAACCCCCCAAAACCATGGCGGAAGCACGATCTGATCAAAGTGAAGTCCTCGAAGAAGGACTCGTCATGATCGAACATCAAGCACAAAATCCTCATCTGCCCAGCATCTCGGACCGGATCGATGACCTCAGTCATGTACTACGAGACATATCTCTCCAAATCCACGATCATCCGGAGCTCGCATACCACGAGACGTATGCACACGGCGTCATTACGGATTTCATGGCTCAGTACGATGATTGGGAGGTCACGCCATCAGCATATGGTCTCGAGACTGCTTTTGTGGCGGTGTACGATAGTGGCCGGCCCGGGCCTGTGGTGTCGTTCAATGCAGAGTATGATGCTTTGAAGGGTATTGGACACGCTTGCGGACACAATCTGATTGCTATTGCTTCCATCGGAGGGGCTCTGGCGACGGCGCATTTGCTGAGGGAGCAGGCAATAGGAGGCAAAGTGGTCTTGTTTGGAACTCCTGCAGAGGTCAGTAAGCTGTTTTTTACTCGTACATACATGTACTCTAGTAGTTTGCTCTGACTTGGTGGGGATGGGGACGTGGTATAGGAAGGCGGTGGCGGCAAGATTAAGCTGCTCAAAGCTGGTGCATACTCGGACCACGCCGTCGACATTTCTCTCATCTCTCATCCTGGTATTTCACCAGACAGTGCACTGTAGGTGTGGAGCCTGCCCGCCTCCATCTCTGCCACCAATCTCTCCTGTTGCTTATACATGACCCCTTAGAGTCCGAACCGCCGCATACTCTTCGTTCAAGGTCGAATATTTTGGGAGAGAAGCACATGCAGCGGCCAGCCCATGTGAGTGACGACGCACACTCTCCTCATCAGCGCCAGCAGCTATAACATAGGTACATATCTCTACAGGGGACGGCATCAATGCTTTGGACGCTCTGATCATTGCATACACGGCCACTTCTGCTCTACGGCAGCAAACGCAGCCCGGGGATATCATTCAGGGTCAGATCATCAACGGTGGTCTGCGGTAGGTGTCGCCGTCCGTGTGGCTCTCATATGACCGACCTCGCATTGACACCATGTGTCAGACCCAACATCATACACGCATACGCTTCAGGCCTGTTTGTGGTGCGCTCCAGCAGCCGCGACCGCCTGCTTGCCCTCAAGGAACGCGTCATGGCTTGTTTCGAGGGGGCTGCGACGGCAACGGGCGCGAGATTGGACATCACTCCCAAGGGTGAATATCTGGATCATGTGTACGTGCGCCCCACATGAAAGTGAAAGTGAAAGTGAAAGTGAAAGTGAAATGAGCCCCCAGATGGGACGGAGATATATCGCTGATCCATGATCCCGTGCTGCTGCTTTGTAGACCCAACAAGGCGCTGGGCCGAAGCTATCGCAACGCGTTCAATCAGCTGGGAGGCAGAATCCCCACGGGCGAGCTCGATGTGCTGACCAGTGCGACCATGGCATCCACTGATCAGGGCGACATCAGCCGCGCCATGCCGAGCATATCTCCCAACATCTGCATCAAGAGCGCTTCTGGAGGTCCACATACGCCTGACTTTGAGAAAGCTGCTCGAACGGAAGATGCTCATCGATGTGCTCTGCGCGTGGCCAAGGGCCTGGCTGCCACTGCGATTGATGTTCTGACCCAGCCAGAGCTCCTGAAGGAAGCCAAACGCGAATTCGCCTCGATGACCTGAATCTGATACATGAGTACGTGCTGCGGTGGTGGTGGTGGGTGGTGCACGACGAGTACCCTTGCGTAGTCCATTGACCAGAAGTGATACACAAGCTTGACCTGGGAGTTCGGCAGATCCGACACGCGAGGGATTTCCCAACCCAGCATTCTTTTACAGCAATATAAAGCTATTTTCTTGCCGATCGATCTCGGACCTCGTTCCCCTTCATGACCATTTTCATCATGGGAAACTGAGACCTGGTGGGATCTCCATTCCAACAAAAAATACCTATCGCATTCCATCAATCTTCCATCGTCGATCGGTAACCACCATAAACGATAAACGTGGCACCCCAACTGGATCCAATCAAAGCAGTCACCAACGCATCACACATGCCCACACCGTTCTCTACCTACGTCCGCTCTCCGTATACATGTCCTCCCTCTGGACATCTCACTGCAACTATCTCTTTTTTTTTTCTCTCCCCCCTTCGAAATGTCTCTATCTACCACTATTAAGCCCCCAAGGGACACTCCCTCATCTCGCCTCTCACGCCTGATCAGTCCATCATCATCATCATCATCATCATCATCATCATCATGAAGATCTTTCTTCTCCTTGCATCCACTTTTTGCTTCTCTGCCATACATGTATCTGCCGCTGCTGTCCCCAAAATCGAGTCTGAGCAACTTGTCGCTATCAACAAGAAGCCACAAGAACAACAACTACAACAACAACAACAACAACAACAAGCCACGCCAGCCGCTATCGCCCGACGTCAATTGCCTTTCTCGTCATCCTTGGCCGCCACAACAATGGATTCGAGGACTCTGAGTTGGAGTTATAATAATGCAGAAACAACATCAACATCAACGACATCAACAACAATAATAATTTCCACGACCGCGTCACCAGTCATCACCACCATCACCACCACAGCAGAAGCAGCAGAAGCAGAAGCAGAAGCAGCAGCAGAAGTAGTAGCAGTAGCGAACCCAGCGGGATTATTAAAATCTTCTTTACCACCACCACCGACAACATGTACCCCGTCGTCGATTTGTGTCGACCAGATTTCGATTTGTGCAGATTTGAGTCGAAAACGATATGGCGGGTACGTTTTACATTCGTTTTACTTTTTCAAAAAAAAACTTTTGCCCGGGTACCTACCCCCCCCTATCCTATCCTATCTTACCTAAGGTACCTACCTTATTATATCTTTAAACCCTTTTCCACTTTTTCATACCTGGTTCCAGGTTGTTATGGAAAAAAAGACGTACTACCTCATCTTACCTCATCTCACCTCACCTTGTTGTTATTATTATTGTAATTATTATTATTATTATTATCTTGGTTGGGAGTCATTGTGATTTTCTAAACTGAAAATCACCAACTTTACCATACTAATCATACATACATACTAACCATACCTTACCTTACCTTATAGGTGTTATGACAAAAACTTCTGCGAGGGAAATACTTCGCCGTTTCCGATTCCGACTTGCTAGATAAGGTACCTGGTAAACTTGCTTCGAGTATCTAGGTACCTACATACAGTAGGTACCTACCGATGCATGTATCTTGGCTTTAACTGCTAAGGAGGAAAGGAAGAGGGGGAAGAAAGAGGGGGAAGGAGGGAAGGAAGGAAAGGAGGTAAGAAAGAAAGAAGGAAAGGAGGTAAGAAAGAAAGAAGAAAAGAGTCGCTGTGATGAATAACAACTGGGTGAAAGATGGATGGATACCTATTAATTCATTCATTTCATTACTTCATATCAAATGACACTTGATGCTTTTACGCCAATTCCTTCTCCGCCGAGATACTCGAGCTTTGAGTAAGATATCGTTCAAATACTCTCGTCTCCAAATCCATACTTCCCACGGCGTTCTTTTTCGCCGCTCTCCGGAAGTAGACTCGCTTCGCCCACTTCCAGCCTTCCACACCGAGAAAGAACAATCCCGAAGCAATAAACACAATGCCCCACTCCCAGCTAATTCCCGTATGTCTGAATACTTTGTCGCTGAGCCCGGGGATATACAACAGCGGGAAGATGAGCACGAAACCGGCCACGACCGCCCAGCAGAGGAACTTGTTCCTCCACACATCCGAAATCCATTGGGTAAAGTATCGGTCCGAGTTGGGTTGCATTCGGAAGAAGGATCGTCGCATGTCAATGACTTCCCACGCCAAGAAGAGGGAAAACCACGTCAAACAGGCGAATGCTGTCGCTCGAGCGCGGAAGATGAGACCGCAACCTTCATCAATGTCTTGGTTGCAGCCAATTCCAATGGTGCCAGAACCCCAGCCATAGAGAACCAGGACGAAGGCGCCCAGTGTCAACGCTGCAATCCAGATGCCGAGAACCACCATGTCGATCATGAGTTCCCAGGAGAAGATACCTCGCTTCAACGATTGTGGAGGGCGCTGAAGAATATCGGGGGCGGCCTCCTGGAAGCCCAATCCCATGTCAGGAATCCCAGAGGTGACCATGATGATCCAGAGAATCTCGATGGGGGAAATCGGGTAGACAGAAAGATCTTCCGAGTCCTTGAAGACGAGGCCCACGAGGAGGACAATGGCCTGGGCAACGTTCTGGGCGAGGAGATGAAGGACGAACTTTTGGATATTGTCGAATGTGCGACGTCCCTCTTCGACCGCGGCGAGGATACTGGCGAAGTTGTCGTCGGTCAGGATGATATCGGAGGCGTCTTTGGCGACATCAGATCCCGCCTGGCCCATTGCGATACCGACATCTGCACGCTTCAGGGAGGGACTGTCGTTGACTCCATCTCCGGTCATGGCACAGAACTTCTTGCGACGGTGGAGGGCTTCGATCATGCGAACTTTCGTGTTTGGTGCACATCGAGCGATGACGAGCGGGAGGACGGGAAGTGCGTCGATTTGATCGTCGGAGAGCGCGTCAAATTGAGAGGCAGTCATGACCATGGCATCGGCAACATCTTTGCTGAGTTCCTTCATCTTCGTGGGTAAGATACCGACTTGCGCAGCAATGGCGCGAGCGGTTCCCGGATGGTCGCCTGTGAGCATGTGTACTTCAATACCTGCTTCATGACAGCGGCGCACAGACGGTGCAGACTCTGCACGTGGTGGGTCGTAGAGGCCAATGAGGCCACGGAAGATCAGCTCTTTCTCCACGGTGGCACGATCAATCTCCTTGCCTTCTTCATAAGGATCGGTATAGTTGCGGCTCGCAAGAGCGAGGACACGCAGACCGTGCTTCGCGAGAGCCTCCATGTTCTCGAGAATTTGCTCTCGGTACGCTTCGGTCATCTCTACGGCGGGCTTGTCGTTTTCGGGAATGTAAGATGTACAGGAGGCGATGACACGCTCCACCGCACCCTTGGTGAATGCATACATCTTGTCGCTGTGCAGGTCTTTGTAGATGACACTCATCTTCTTCACGTCGGAGTCGAATGGGAATTCCACAAGCAGCTTCATGGCAGGGTTGTCGCCCGACACGGATGCTCTGCGGTTCCATTGAAAGCGAGATGCGAAGACTTGAATGGCAATTTCGGTCGGATCACCACGAGCGTGCCACTCCCCAGAGTCCGTCTGGTGTACCGTGGCCAAATTGGCCAAAGAAGCAGCCCGGAGATAGTCTTTGAGTGCGTCGTTATTCTGCAGAAGTTCGGCATAACTGGTCCGCTTGTCCTTGTCGTTGTATGCCACCTTGTGCGGCTCTTTCTCAGTGTGAGAGATGTCACCTTTGGTCGGGTTGAACGGTTCTTCAGATTGGTCGATAGTGTACGTGCCGGTCGCTGGGATCCATGCCTTCTTGGCTACCATCTTTCCCTGCGTCAGTGTTCCAGTCTTGTCAGAGCAGATGTCAGTGACGGCTCCAAGAGCCTCGAGCGACCTCAGATTTCGCACAATGACGTTTCGCTCGACCATGCGTTTGGTGCCCGCTGCCATCGTGATGGTGAGCACGACGACCAGCGAGGCAGGAATCATGGAGAGACCGGTGGCCACGGCGTAAATGATAATCTCCCGCTGATTGCGGAACGAGTTGGCTCCCAGCACAATGATGGCACAGAGAACGGCGATGAGGAACAGCAGGACTGCAAGTCTCGAGAGCTTCTTTTGTAGGGGTGTGCCCACGTTGACGCCCAAGAAGTGGCCAACGGCATCGGTGCAGGTCAGGATCGCAGCTTGTACGTAGCGATACGTCTTGGTAGTGCCGTCTTCGTTGCGCTTGACCGGTCGCCTCCTGCTGTCCTTCTTGCGAAGCGCAGCAGCAATAGAACCAATTTCCGTGTGCATGCCAGTAGCGAAGACAATACCAGTGGCACGACCCTTGGTCACAGTGGAAGAGCTATAAGCAACGTTGAGACGATCGCCAGGGCCGGTTCCGGCGTCAAACACGTCGTTGTGGGCCTTGCGTACAGGCAGGGACTCGCCGGTGAGAAGGGCCTCGTCAGTCTCAAAGTTGACAGCTTCGATCAGTCGAATGTCCGCTGGAATGGTGTCGCCAGTCTTTAATTCTACCAGGTCACCAGGCACAATCTCAATGGTCGGTAGGCTCTTTGATGCGCCGTCCCGAACAGCTTGGGCTGTAGGAGAACTGAGAGAGCGCAACGAATCCATGGTCTTCTCGGCCTGGAACTCCTGAGTGAAGCCGACTGCAATGTTGATGAAGATGACTCCAGCAATCACGCCACCTTCAATGTAGGACTGGATTGCGAACGAAACCGCCATGGCAATGATCAGGACGAGAGTCATCGCATTAGCCACTAGGATCAACGTCAGCATATGCAAGTGAATCATGTGCTGTCACATCACACTTCTTACCTTGGCGCACGAGAATCTTGCCTGGGTTCACTCCTTCACCTTCTCCTAACTCGTTCTTGCCATATTCTTCCAGTCGGGAGCTGGCTTCGCTCCCCGTGAGACCATCATCGACATCGGCCTTGAGCTCTTCAGCCACCTGCTTCCATTTGAGGGAGTGTGCAGGTTGACTCAAGGGCTTGTTGGATTGTCCAGAGACATGGCCTTCGAGTGGATTCTGTGAGTTCCCCATGTTGTGGTTTGTTCATGCGGGTTCGAACCGGTAGATGATGTTCTCGGGAATGTAGTGCGTACTGGGATGATGATTAAGTCGTAGCCGCTTAGCGAGGGGAAGCGAGTATGACAAAGAAGGAATCAAGAATGTTGGAGATTCTGCATCAGGCTGGCGCGACATGAAGGTGTATATGTATAGCGGCCGAAGATATAGTCATCAGTCGGCTCCGATCGAGTACAGAAACCTTCGTACCCGAAGGTCGACCGATGACAAGACAGGATGCTCTTGGGACCCAAGAAGTCAGACGGGAGAAGGCTTGGCGGGTGCTGTGGTTGATGACACGAGCTCATCAGGCGCTCGGGAGAACAGGATCAGGATGGCAACGAGTGGGAGGGATCAGGCCATGATGGTGGAAGCAAGCTGAGACTTTCCGGCGTACGGAAGAAGAAGGCGGCGGTGGTGGTGGTGGTGGTGGTGATCGTCGTCTTCCTCGCCGTCGTCGTCCTCGCATCGTCGTTGCTTATGCGAAGAGGCCATGTTTGTGGAGGCTTTGGCGATATGAGATGGGAATGTGAATGCTGCAAGGTGGTGATGACTGATGATGCTCCTGGCGGCCATGCCAATACTACCGTTACCCATGTCCCAAGACCGGCGTTCCCCCGCCTGGGGAATAGTTTGCGATAACGTTCTTGGGACTTCAGCAAGAATGCATGTGAACAATGGCCATCACGCAGTTCAGGACTGCAGATGTCGTTGTGTCGTTCTAGCCGCTTGGCGGAATCTTCGCCTTCTTCTTCGCGTTGTCCCACTGCATCTCTTGGCATGCCCGCGCCAAGAAATCTGGATGCCACGTGCCGGAATGCCTGACCTGCCAAGACTCAGAACTGCTGACAAGTGAGGATGACGTAAGATCCGCCGCATTCGCCATCGGCTTGTCGGCAGCGGTCCCTGCTTACGAAGACAACCGAGCAACCATCTAGCACTACATGTACCTAGTACCTCCTACCATGTAGATTCACTACCTCCTACTAACCCCACCACATCCCAACTCCATCAGCCCGAGACGACACAGCAGATACATACCCAACCCACAACACCCACCACTACACCACCACACCCACCACCACCGCCACCATTAACTTCATACGCACCTTCTTCAGCGGCGCCCGTTCAGCCAGCCCCAACACCATCATGGCTGCCAAGGCGAAGGCGCAAGAGATCATCGACAACAATGCCGTCGCAGTCTTCTCCAAGTCGTACTGCCCATACTGCAAAGCGACCAAGTCTCTACTGAGCGAGGTGGGCGCAAAGCCATACATCATCGAGCTGGACCAAGTCGGTATGTTGCGACAAACACTTCGATGTGTGTCCCATACCTCCACCACGCAATACTGACCGACCCTTCCTTCTCACAGATGATGGCGCCGCCATTCAGGACGCCCTCGAGGAGATAACCAACCAGCGCTCCGTCCCCAACATCTTTATCGACAAGAAGCATATTGGAGGCAACTCGGATCTTCAGGGCAAGAAGAGCCAGCTTCCGGAGCTCCTCAAGGCGGCCAATGCTATTTAGAAAGGCTAGCATGATGATAAGAGTAGTATTGGCCGATTCTCGGGTTGCCCGCCGAAGAGGACGGAGTAGTCGGTTCGCGCAATGCGCCAGGGCTATGGTCAGATTGCGACGTCGCCATGGGTCGAAGATACATAAGAGCTGAAATGCTGAATACCACGACTGAAATGAACATATAACGACTTTTGCGCGTCTCACTGCTTGCTGTCCTGCCTTGATCATGCTACATCGCTTCCACTGTGAAACATGCAAGTCCGTACCTAGTACCTACCTACCTACCTTACCTCTCAATCGAGCTCGCCATCAAGCGCCATTTTTCTCATAGCCTCCAACGACTTCGAAACAGCCATCTTCGCGCCCTTTCGGTGTTCTTCCATCAACTTCATATGCTCGCCCGAACCTTCTGCAACATCAGGATGCCTCCACTCAAAAGTATACGCTGAAAATAAACCAGTAAGTCAGTCACAACGAACATCTCACAGCAGCGAATAAAATAAAAGAAAAAGAAAAAGAAAACAACAACAACAACAACAACAACAACAAAGAAAAAAACAAAAGACAAACACCTACTCATCAACATAGACCCTTCCCCCTCCCCATCCGAAATCGTATTCGTAATCACCGCCCCATCAGGCTGATGAAAATCCACCTTAACAGGCCAATAGCTCTTACACACCTCCCTCACACTCTTTCCATCCGAAGAAGTTTTGAACCAAACTTCCCTCACAACTTCATCCCATTCTTCCTGGCCCTCCCTCTCCTCCTCCTCATCAACAACAACAACTTCACACCTCTCAATCACCGGCACAAATCGTTGCGCTTCTCGGATTTTGATCTGGAGACCTTTCCAGACTTGACTATTGAAGAAGAAGAAGAAGACAAAAAAAAACATGTTAGATTGAATTGAATTGAATTGAATTGAGATTTTTTTGTTAGAAGAAAAACTAGAGAGGAGAGTAAAATTTGACTCACCTGCGCGAGAGAATGGGCGTGACTCCAGATGATGGATTGATGGCTTCGCTATATGCACAATTGATCGTCACCATTTTGACGTGACGTGACTGGACTGGACTCGACTCTTGAGTGCTCAATAAGAACTTTTTCGAGTGTGACCTTGTGGACGGGTACATGCCCGTATGTATATACGGTACCTACCTCCGTAGTAGGTAGCATGTGGAAGGAATGTGGCGCTCGTGATGAAAGTGTTTCGTCATGATCCCTCGCCTACATGTACGTGCATGTACACGGCATGTCAATGTACCTACATTTGTGTGAAACAGGGCCAAGACAAAGATGGTGATTAGGTAGAAAGGGCACGGCACGGCAAGCGACAATCAACAAAAAGGCTAGGTGCTCTGTCAACTTGTCATGAGACATTGATAATGGCACCATCTAGGTCTACATTCTAGGTTCTAGGGAGCAACTCGCCAGCTCCGTCGTCACATCATGATGTATAGGCCGTCATGTCCGTCTCATCGTCACAGGAGCATACCTTAGGTAAAAGAAGTTGACGTCCTTCAAAACTTTCCGATAATCAACGACGACGGCTCATAGCTCATCGTTCGCGCCGTCATTCAACGAAGCCAGCTCGTCGGCGTGTTCATGGCTCTCGTTGCTCTTGATGCGTTGCAGCTGGTCTTGGACATATCTGTTGATAGGGTCATCGGGATCCTCCTCGGGCTTCTTCGTGCTGCCATTGGCGTCCTCTTGGTAGATGCTCCAAGTGCGGTCAGGCTTGCCATTAGCAAACGCTTCATCGGCTTCCTCTCCAGCGAGTTCGGGCTCGGTCTCGCCATGCGTGCCGCTCCAGTCACTTCTAGCACCAATGGAGCGAGTTCGGGTGAGCGAACGAGCAAGTCTAGGACTCTTCCGCCCATTCTGACCAAGCGAAGCCCGACGCTGGCGACCGAACGTGTCATCAAAGTAATGCGCAGCCGCACTACTAGGCGTACGCGGAGTCTGGGGAAGACGACAATTGGTACTAATGCTGGTTAGTAATGCATAGACGATTTCGGCAAAGCAGGTAAACTTACCCAGTGTCCTGGATGATCTTGGCCATGAGTCCAGTCCATCCGGTCTGATGTGTGGCGCCTAGACCGCGTCCAGAGTCACCATCAAAATATTCGTAGAACCACAGATAATCTTTCCAGTGAGGATCATTGTTAAGCATCTCGTTACCGTCATGAATGGCTCGGGCTCCCTTGGAATCGGCGGACATCAAGTGCTGGAGTCGGTGCTGGAGCTCTTCGGCCACATGGCCAAGATGCATGAAGTCTCCAGAGCCAGTGGGGCACTCAACTTTGAAAGTGCTGCCGTAGAACATGTAGAAGCGCAACAGTGACTCAATAAGCAGAAAATTGACTGCAAGCCAGCAAGGCCCACGCCAATTGCTGTTGCCTCCGAAGAGCCCGCTATCGGAATCACCTGGGATGTAGCTGACTGAGTATGTTTGTCCGTTGACATCCATCGAGACTGGGTGGTCCTTGTGGTATTTCGACAGTGAGCGAATGCCGAAAGGACTCAAAAACTCTGCCGGGTCGAGCATGTATTTGAGGATGCTTCGGAGGCGGTCCTCATTGACGAAGGAGAGAAGCAGGCGCTCGTCCTTTCCACGGCGCGTCATGCTTGCAATGTTACGCGAGATGACATCGTGCTTGTTCTTGACGAACCAGTCAAGCCGCTTCTTGAATTGAGGAAAGCGGTTGATGACTTCGGGCTCCAGGGTAAGGGTGGCGTACATCGGAATGAGTCCAACCAGTGATCGGACCGGCATCTGATGTGACCAAGGCCCGCCCCATGATATCGCATCGTAGTAGAAGCCGTCCTCGTCGTTCCAGAGCGATTTGGACTCTGCACCGACACGATACTGCATCGCATCCGAGATGAGGATGAAATGCTCAAAGAACTTGGACGCAATGTCTTCGTAGATGCGGCGGTGTTTGGCGAGCTCAAGGGCAATGTTGAGCATGCATAGGCAGTAGAAGCCCATCCAGCCAGTGGCATCGGCTTGCTCAAGCTTGCCACCTGTAGGCAAGGGATCAGATCTGTTGAACAGACCAATATTGTCGAGACCCAAGAAGCCACCCTCGAAAACATTCTTGCCATCAAAGTCCTTGCGATTGCACCACCACGTGAAGTTCAGGAGCAGCTTCTGAAAGACACGCTCCAAGAAGTCCAGGTCCTCGCGTCCATACATCTTGCGCTCGATCTTGAATGTGCGGAAGACAGCCCAAGCGTGCACTGGTGGGTTGACGTCGCCGAAATTCCATTCATAGGCTGGAAGCTGTCCGTTGGGATGCATGTACCACTCTCGGGTGAAGAGGTCGAGCTGCTTCTTGGCAAACTCAGGGTCGATCATGGCTAAGGGTATGCAGTGGAAGGCAGTATCCCAGGCGGCGAAAAACGGATATTCCCAGGAATCGGGCATGGACAAGATGTCGTCCAAGTGCATGTGCTTCCACTGGGAATTTCGAACAGATTTCCGTTCCGGCGGCGGAGGAGGCATCGCCGGATCGCCGTTTGCCCACTGATCCCAAATAAAGTGGTAGAATTGCTTACACCACATCATACCAGAAAGAGCCTGGCGCTGAATGTTCCGCAGATCGTCGGACATCGGCATGGGGTTGAGCTTGTAGTAGAACTCGTCGGCCTCGGCGAGTCGTTTGTCCATAACGTCGTCGAAGCGCTCTTCGTCCAAGTAGCCATCGGTGGCTTTCTTCGTCACACGAAGGCGAACGACAGCACACTCGCCTGGCAGCACGCCCTGGCCCTGATCGAATGCGTACCAAGCAGCGCTCTTGGTACCAATCTTCTGAGGGTTGACAGCCTTCTTGTCGCCATGGACTACGCGCTTGTGGAAAGCGTCCTTGACATATGGAGTCTTGTTCTTCTTCGATCCCCAAAGTTCCACGAAGTTGGTGTCATTGTCGGTGAAGAGGAACTCGGGCTCAATGTCAGTCTCGTGGCCACAGGCGTTGGGCGAAGGAGAGCATTGAAAGTAACGCTCGCCCAGCTCCTTGTGCTTGATATGAGTAGTCAAGCTGTCAACCTGCTCGATGCTAGGCTTTGTGTCATCATAACCCCACGCCCAAGTGTTGCGGAACCAAGCATGAGGTAGAATGTGCAGCTTCGCCGGCTCAGAACTACGATTGTACGCAGTAACACGGAACAGCAGCTCATCAGGGTCATCACTCTCCTTTGCAGTCTCGATGAAGATGTCCCAGTACTTGTTGTCTTTAAAAATGCCAGTGTCGACCAGGTTGTACTCTCTTTCCGTCTTGTTCCGTGCCGCATTTGTCTTGATCAAGTCTTTGTAGGGAAACTCGTTGATTGGCATCTTGTAGAGAAACTTCATGTACGAGTGGGTTGGCGTGTTGTCGAGGTGAAAGTGGCACTCCTTGATGCTCTCGCCATGTACACCTTGGGGGTTGGAGAGACCAAAGAGGCGTTCCTTGAGATGACCGCTGATCACAAATTAGCAAACCCGGCAAGAGCGCTGAAGTGGAGATAGTACGCACTCCTTCCCGTTCCAAAAAGCGAAGGCAAAGTTGAGGCGGCCGTGAGTGTCTGACACGCCAGCAATACCGTCTTCACCCCATCGAAAGGCTCGCGAGCGAGCCATGTCGTAGGTGAAGGAGCTCCATGCATCGCCATTGGAGCTGTCATATTGGTCAGCATATGGCGCTGCTTCAGAAGCCCATCGATGGTACGCACGAGTAGTCCTCTCGTACAGTGGCCCATTGACGTTCGGCAGTGTATGGACCCCATTTCTTCCAGTACTTCTCGCGATCTCTGTCTTCCTTCAGCCGCGTCTCTTCAGCGCTCTCGACATGCTGGTTGTCGATGTAGACCATGCTTGCTGTGTGGCACTAAGAGTGGCCGGCACTCCGGACGAGAGCGGCGGGCGCTGTAGCTGTGTTGAGGGAGTGTGTGTGTGTGCAGCGGTCGTGAAGTACTCGAGTAGGTGTCGAAGCAGACGGCGTGTGCGAGCGAGACGGTGGACGTGAGAAGAAGTGAGTAGTGAAGGTAGGACTGTGGCCCGATACTGATACGAATCTATGCAGGATGGATGCAGTGTACAAGAAGATGACTGGAGCGACGTTGAGAGGATGTTGATGATGGTTGGTGATGAAGCGGACGATGTTTGGCTGACAAGAGCGTCGACCTGCTCGACTGGAAGATTCTCACACACACTCTCTCGCTCTCGCTCTTTCTCTCTCTGCGTGTGTCTCTTTCCCGAGCCTGAAAATGTAAAGAATGGAGGAGTAGCGTGTACCGGTAGGAGGTAGCAGCTACCTAGGTACAGTACGAGGTATGGAGCTCCCAACGCTCTGTCCGGCCCGCACTTGGAACTATTCTAGCTGCAGGTGCCATTGATCCAAGGAACGGTGAAGTGGCTGGGTAAGGTAATCATTTCTCTGCGCATTTGTCTTTGCATGTCCATGTGTACCTTGTTCCGGTATGGTTGATGCTCCGCGGCATCTCTGGCTGTTTCTTGGCACACGCCGATCCTGTCGATACCGTCAGATATAGGATACAGTACCTGGCACTGGCGACATGGTTGCTCTATCCGACATGCGACATGGACCTGCTACGTACACTGTAGACGTGTTGTCGTGACGTTCGGCAGGGGCCCTTGTCCTCGTCCCTCCTCCAGGACCTCCACAGCCACCCCACACGGTGAGAGCTCGGGATATTGCTACCTCCTACCACTTGCCTACATGTAAGGTTATCTTGACCGTCCTCACGCTACTCTGACGACGGCAGCCGAGGGCTTACCTACATACCGACCGACCAGGTACCTATGTAGGAGGTAGTAGGAGGTAGGAACATATCTCATCAATACATGTAAGGAAGTGCAAGTCGGTACTCAGGCCTACACCTGCCGCCCGCTGACTCGCAGACGAGGCGACGAATCGGGCAGCTGCTACATGTACCTACACCTACTGTGCCAGTGTGCCTACAGGTACAGGTACCTAGGTACCTTACTTTCCCTTGACCGCTTCGATGCTAGGAGGTAGGTAGGAGGTAGGAGGTACCTCCTATCAACCGGCAAGTTCGACTTTCGCAGATGTTCCTCCAACGGGCCCACCATCGGCTATCGGCTGAGTCTCGCCCCGCTGCTCTTCATAGTGCAGTCGCTCGGCCTGCTCGATGCATCTCATGTTTGCTGCAAGCTTATTCATCGTCTCCTCGTACTCATCGCCCTCATCGCTATCGAAGACGATTCCACCACCGGCCTGTAGGTATGCCACCCCGTCCTTGGCCATCATGGTCCGCAGTGCAATGCAAGTGTCCATCGCGCCCTCTCGTTCCTCGCCAGTAGCGGCATCGATGTTATTGTAGCCAAACCAACCGACCGCACCGGCATAGACGCCTCGCTTCTCACCTTCCAGTTCGGCAATCAATTCCATTGCTTTTACTTTGGGCGCGCCTGAGACTGTCCCAGCTGGAAAGATGGATCGGAACGCATCAAAGCGAGTCTTGCCTGGCCTCAGGATGCCTGAAACTTCCGAGACTAGATGCTGGACGTGACTGAACCTCTGGACAACCATCAGCTTGTCCACTCTGGTTGACAGTGGATCGCAGACTCGATTGACATCGTTTCGTGCGAGGTCAACCAGCATGACGTGCT
This sequence comes from Sphaerulina populicola P02.02b, assembly GCA_000291705.1. Taxonomy (NCBI): domain Eukaryota; kingdom Fungi; phylum Ascomycota; class Dothideomycetes; order Mycosphaerellales; family Mycosphaerellaceae; genus Sphaerulina; species Sphaerulina populicola. The sequence goes on from JH792490.1 coordinate 334,118, forward strand.
CTGCTCTGTCTTTCACGCTTGCATGTAGTGTTTCTGCGAGTACCTGATCCTCTGCGGGAGTTGTTCCTCGCTTGATAGTGCCAGCGATCGGATGCGTGATGATGCGGCCATTTTCTTCCTTGACCAATACCTCTGGGCTTGCACCGATGATCTGGAAGTCTTCGCAATCCAAGTAGAAAAGGTATGGCGATGGGTTGACAGTCCGCAGATGACGGTAGATGTTAAATGGATGCAGGCTGGTTGGGCGTGCGATGCGCTGAGAAGGCACTGCCTGTATAATGTCGCCCTTGACAATATGCTCCTTCAGTCTTGTGACGTGGGCCTCGTAGCCCTCTCGACCGATATTGCTCTTGTACTCTTGCTCCAGATCAATTGGACCTTGTGGTGGCAGAGGCAGATCCTTGCTCTTCAACGTGTGCACCAACTGTGCTATGCTCGCTTTGGATTTCTCGTATGCATTTTCCAGGGCGCCCGACGGAGCATCCTTAGAGGGCACGTGTAGGTAGCTAATTACCACAACCTTCTGGAAGAAATGGTCCATCGCTACTACGGTATCGTACAGCATGAAGAGACTTTCCGGCACGCCCAGCACATCCTTCATGGGACGTCTGGTCTTTGGCTCGAAGTACTTCACGCAATCATAGCCCACATATCCAATGGCTCCACCAGTTAATGGCGGCAACCGCAACGATGGAATGTGGGCAACCCGATACTGTGCGAGCTCTTGGTCCAGCTGGGGCAGAGGGTCGGCTTCGAGGCCATGATTCGGCCCGGACACGATGGTTTTGCGAGGATCTGCGCCGACGAAGCTGTAGCGACCGATGGTCTCAGAAGTGGCGGCGGATTCGAAGAGGAAGGATAGCTTTGATCGAGAACTGCAAGCTGATCAGCATAGTGATTCGGTCTGGTGGCATCAAAGCAGCAACAATGGGATCGCCCTACCTTGCCGCGACCTTGAGGTAGATTGAGGAAGGCGTCAAAAACTCCGAGGGGATCGAGCTACATATTGGAACGAGGTTGGGCGCGTTGGCAAAGCTTTTGCTGCCGTCGACGATTCGCTGGACTTCGGCGAGCGATGGCTGTACAGCTATCTGCGCAGCTGTGTCAGTATCGTGAGTGACAAGCAGAAGAGCAGCGTTGAGTCACTCACTGTGGACGCCATGTTTGTGTTAAGGTACCGGCCTAGGCGACGTCAGGAACACAAACTGGCTCATCGAGTAGGTGACGCCGGACCTTTGCTTCGAATGGTGATGTGGATGTGTATGACATGACAACACGCACATAGTCGGGACATGGAATTCTTGCCATGCACGTATATACATGCATGTGAGCGCGGGAACCCCCGCCGCCGCACTGCTGCCGGCCGCTGCGCGCCCACCACGTTTTCAGTTCGCGCGCTCAAACTCAATCTTCCGATCGACACTCCAACATCATCACTCTCGCTTTGCTTCGGCTTCGAGGTGTAGAGGAGGATCTGTCGAGGCTGCAAGCGCGCGCGTTGGATTGTGATCTCTTTGACGAGAGCCGTCATGTCCGCGCCGATGTCTTCACCTCACCCCCCAGCCTCCTCGCCCTCTGCCCATTCTTCTTCTCTATCTTCTGTTTCTTCTCCCGCTTCTTCTTCAGCAGCAGCTGTTGCCTCGTTGCCATCATGGCATTTTCCCTTTGGTCCCTCTTCTCGATACCACCTTTCGGAGAAACCCAAGCGCACACATGCGCGTGTCAAGACTTCGTACACCCCGCGCGCTCCCGTGCTGAGCACCGAGCAGCGCGCGAACCGACGGGCGCTGAACAACAGCGTGAGCGGGAGCTACTCGAGCTCCCCACCAAGTGAATATAGTCGGAGCCCGTTGTCGCGCTTCTCGAACTACGGCAGCAGTAACAGCAAGGGCCTCACGAACATGGCGCGCACCGCCGGGGCTCCGCTCACGCCTGCAAAAACATCGCGGCGCAACTCTTCGCTGCAGAACTCTCCTTTTTCCGACTACTTCTCCGACGATGCGCGCTCATCTCTCAATATCAATCCCCATGCGCCCTCGACCGAAACCAAGGCATTGCTTGTTAAGATGAATAAGCTGCAGTCGCAACTCATGCGCGATCAGTCGGAGAAGGGTCGCGAAGCCATCAAGATCGTCGGCCGCAAGTTGGCCGAGATTGACCTCGAGCTGGACACCTTGCACTCCCAGACGCAATTGCCCATTGAATTGGAAAATGCGCGTGTTCCCATGGCGGAGGAGAAGGAAAAGGAGAAAGCTGCTGCGCAGACTCCGCAACACAGTCGTGGCTCTTCGTCTCAGTCATACGCTAGCTTGGACAGCAGTGTAGAGAGCAGCAGGATATTCGACGAAGATAGTTCGGCTCTGAAGCAGTACCAGGCTGAACGCACGTGGTACATGAGCCAGATGCAGGACTTGCTTGAGAAACTGAACACAGTCCAATCCGAGCTACGGCAGCGGCAGTCAGAGTTCGCGGAATTGCACGAACGACACTATACTGCTATGGAGGAGAAGGAAGAGGAAATCGAACAGCTTCGATCGGAGAATGAAGGTTTGCGCCAGGATCTTGGCTTCGAATATAGCGAATTGCTGTTTCTCAAGCTACAGATGAAATCATTGGAGGTCGATGTTGATGATCTCCGTTATGATGGTGGCCATGCCACAGGCCCGAAGTGTAGTAAGAAGAACGCTATCTTATCCGAGATGGACCGCTGGCGGACCGACTCGGACTGGCAAGATGTTGAAGCTCGCTTCAAACGGCGAAGAAGCAAGTACGGCATACCAACCTCACCAATTTCCAAGGGTAAAACCTTGGCAAAGTCTGCTGAAACTCACATCGAGGATGAGGCCGATTGGCAATTGGAGACTATTCGAGAATGTCGTGGCCGGATCACCAGTCTTACCATCAAGCGCACAGACAGCAGCCAGAGTGTCACGCCGTATTCATCTGCTGAGGGGAAAGTGGAACAGATAGCAGAGCCTGTGACCTTGGCTGGATCGACAGGCTGGCCTGACTCTGAAACCACGACCCCACGGAAGAACGATGCAAGCACATTCTTCCAACCGCCGTATGCAGATCAAGGCACCCAAACACACTTACTACCACACGCCACTCTTGGGGAGGAGCGTATTCATTTTGAAATTATACCTACGGAAGGAGATGATCAGGAGTATGATGAGGAGGACGATGTCGCCAAGCTTGAGGAACTCGAAGAAGAGGATGAGGAAGAGGAGGAAGAAGAGGAAGAAGAGGAGGAAGAGGAAGAAGATGAGGAAGAGGAGGAGGAAGAAGGAGAAGAAGAACAAGAGGAGGACGACCAGCACGACTCTGCCCTCGCAACGATGTCTTCAGCCTCGATCGACGACGACGACGATCAAGATCTCTATCAAGATGTCGAAGAAGACGACGAAACCATCCTGGAACAACCAACTTTACTCAGCGTGCCTCAACATAAATCCGCATGGCAGGAGCTATGGAGTAGCTTGCAGAGTTTGACCGGTATTCCGGATGAAGACGACGACGACGAGGACGACGCCGACGACGACGACTACTGATACCACATCAAATCTACCTTACTACATACACCACTGGAACACCCGACCACACCACACTCATTGCACCACAACACGGGACTGGATGCCCCCGTCTTTCACACCAAAATTTCTCGTACTCAATTACTACAGACTGCACTCAGATTGCACTACTGAAACTGCACATAGACTGCCATCACACGCCGCTCCTGGCCACTTGTTTTATTCTTTTTTTTTCTTTTGGAGCTATGGATGGGAACAGAGGGTTGGGCACGGCACATTGAAGTTGGATTGGTATCTGCTTTGAAACGGGAATTGGAATAGGACCGGAGTTCTGTGGTGCCCTTTTCTCTTCGACATACGTGCCAGGCATGTTCGAGCATGTTAGCTCGACTTCCTTGCTCAACCTTCACCCAGTGCTCGCTTGTTTGCTTCATCTGCAGCATTCCTAAGATAGTCTTTTCGTAGCTAATTCATTGTCCTAATGTACAGAACCACATGAAGCTAGGCGTTCAAGCTTATGTTGTGAGTAGAACTAGCGGATCAATGCGCTAGCGACTGCTATGCCCTTCGCAGACCTATGCCTACCAAGGCCTGTCCTCTCCCAGGGCCCGCAAGTGATCGACTTTGCGATCGGACTTTGAAGCACCGTATCGCCTGCTCGTGGTGGAGGTCGGCTGCTTAGCGCTTACTCGCTGTCCATAAGATTGACGTCGTCGTCCTCACCGCCGCTGTGATGCTGGCGGTCCTCGTTGTTCACATCGTAGCGGACGATGCGGGGTTTCTGTACATTATTGTTAGCCCAAGGATTTCACGCCTATACCTAACCTATGTTTCCTTGGGACGTACTGCCTTGACTTTCGCAAATGCGGCTCCACCAGTCTTGACTGGCGTCGAGGCGGTGCTCGATTTGTACTTGGAAGCTTGAAAGACGGTAGAGGAAGCTGTCATATTCGAGCGATTGGTAACGCTCTGGAAAGTACCACCTGCAGCGGTAGACGCAGTAGTAGTGCTTGCAGCGCTCGAACTTGAACCACTACCACTACCACGACTGGTCTGGGCATTGCTGATGCTGGGAAGCGAGACGCCGCCGAGCGAGGAGGGAGTGGCTGGAAGGGCGCTGCGCACTGAATTGCTGGCAGTGTCTGCAACGCTGTAAGTCTTCGCGGTGCTTGGTTTGTCTTTGGAAGCTTGAAAGACGGTAGAGGAAGCTGTCGTGTTCGAGCGACTGGTAACGCTCTGGAAAACAGCACCTACAGCGGTAGACGCAGTAGTAGTGCTTGCAGCGCTCGAACTTGAACCCCAACCACTACCGCGAGGAAGCGAGACGCCGCCGCGCGAGGAGAGAGTGGCTGGAAGGGTGCTGCGAACTGAATTGCTGGCAGTGTCTGCAATGCTGTAAGTCTTCGCGATGTCAGCGCGCGTATGATTGGATACATATCTTTCGAGATGGGACTCACATCGTCGCTGGCATCACTCTCGTCAAAGTCGCTGCCGCCGCTGCTTTCGTCACCGTCCTGCTCGCCAGGCTCGTAGTTGTCTCTCTCCTCGGCACAAGACCAGCAGATCTGCTCCATCATCAGTCATTGTCTTTCCCATATTATGCCCGCGGGGGCTGAAGTGTCCAGATCTCAGCAAGGAAACAAACAGCGACATACCGCGGTGTCTGGAGTCTTGCGTTGAGCTTTCGAGAATTTGTCAAGTCCCTTGTCAAAGTCGCAGATGTGACAGTGCAGCTCGACGACTTGCTTGGGAGAGCAGCCGATACAGATGACGTGGCCCTGGATCTCAGGCTTGAAGGTTGACTTGCGCTGCATGTGCGTGGCAAGATCTACGAGCTGCTTCTTGGAGAAGGCAGACTTGGGCTTCTTGATGTTGCAATCCTTGCATTTGATGCTGAGCACGGTCAGCGGAGTCCACAGTCGCGGGTGTTACGGATGTGGCTCACTGTGCGGGAGAGGCTATGGCGTTGGCGTTGGCGCTGCCGCTGCCGCTGCCGGAGAGATAGGAGTTGTACGCCATCGTGTCTGCAGTGGGACTGCTTGAAAAGAGTGCAAAAGTTCGGAGGCAGATGGACGTGGTGTTCCTTCGAAGGTTATAATGTCTTGGAAAGCAGCGGGAAGTGACTTGTGCCTAAGGTAGGTACGCAAGTGAAGGCTAGGAGAAGCCGAGCTGAGTTGGTGAAGTCGGTGAAGTTGGTGAAGTTGTTGGTGAAGTTGGTGAATTTGGTGAAGCTGCGGCAATTGCCTGGTATGTGGGTAGCGCCTTACCTACCGGGAGGTTCCACCTCGCTGTTTCCCCGTCCTCGCATTCAATGTCTGCGGCAAATTGAAAGGGCAAGAACGGTGCGCTCCTCATCTCCACGCTGTCCTCGTCCATTCCGTGCATCCCGACGTCGTCCTCGCACGCACGCCAGAGCTGGGAACTGGAAGACGACGGAGATGGAATTATACCTTAGGTACCTACTTCTTCTACCACATCTCAGCATGTCCACAGAAGGTGTATGGAGTACATATGAATCGAATACACGACAATCAGCACATCAGACTTCGGCATCGCTCAACGCAATCTCATTGACTTAGCTCTTCGCCACTACACGGCGCTCGAAAGGCGTGCTCAAAGGGCGAGGTAGATATCCTCTTTCCATCGGGATGATGCCGCTGATCATACCCAAGAGCCAGTCAGCATGCAACGACCATTGCTCTTTGAGTGTCATTCCGCTATCGACTCATGGCTACCTCGTAGGCAATGTAGCAAGTAGACCTGCCCTGGCGCCGCTCAGAGATTTCGCAGCCATAATGGATGCAATAGAACCCAATATCTTTGAATGGCTCGCGTTGTTTGCTTGTGTGCTTGTTTGCTTGGTGGAGAAGGTCCAGTACCTAGGATAGACATCTGTACCACTACATGTAGGTATTTGTGTGCTGAGGGATACACGTACGTACGCACTTCGCGCAGGGCTGGTGGCCCGCTTCTTGCCTGCTCGATATCACCTCGATGGACGCTTAAAACCAAGGCAGTAATTGTGATACAGTCAATAGGTACAGGTGCATACATACCTGTAACAAATATTGACGTGTTTGTTGTTCTCCAAGTGTGCTGGCCTTCCAGGTTGGCTTGGCTCAGTGTCATGTGAAAATGACGCTTGAGTAAGGAGCGCCAAAGTGGCCAACTATCACGAATAACTTCACTTCATGTTTCTTGCTGTATACACCTTCTATAACCTCATTACCTCACTACCTTACCGTCGCACCTTACTGTCGCTGCACCTCGCTGTCGCCGCTCGCTGCACCTTACCGTCGCTACGGCTCGCGCGCTTCTACTATCTACCTTACCGTCGCTACGGCTCGCGTACGCGCTCGTAGTCTTTATTGTTTCTATACCTTATTACCTTACTACCTCACCGTCGCCGCGGATACCTTACCGTCGCTACGGCTCGCGCGCTTCTACTATCTACCTTACCGTCGCCGCGGATACGTTACCCTCGCTACGGCTCGCGCGCTTCTACTATCTACCTTACCGTCGCCGCGGATACCTTACCCTCGCTACGGCTCGCGCGCGCTTTCTACCGTCTACCTTACCGTAGCGGCGCTTTCGCTAGCGGACTCGCGCTATACTCGGCGCGTTGCCTTCGGGGCCTTTCCTCGGCTGCGCCGGAAGCGCTGTCTCTCGGCGGCGCCGCCCTAGGTACTTATTATGAATCGCTAACTCCTTCTACTCCTTCGACTACTATCTAGATTACCGTCGCTATACCTCGTCGTCGCGGCGGTCAAATACTAGATTACGAGCTATTCTAGGTATTTATTACTAAGTTATATACTAATAGACGTACCTACTAGTCTATTCGCGAGGACCTCTTTATAGTATTCGGCGTCCGTATCGAGCTTATTATACTACGAAGGAGGTTAAGGTTATAGGGCCTTACAAGAACGAACGCGCTAGTACGAAACCAAATAAGCGATACGGAATCTCTATACCTACGAATCGCCTATACCTACTACTATCTACGACTTACGGACGCGTAGGCCTACTAGGTACTAGTAGCTAATAGTTGGTATCTTAAACCGCGTACCTATCGGCGTATACGCAAAGAGCTAGGGTTTATAAAGTAGGTACCTACGGAATACTATATAGAGGTAGAAGCAGAGATCGCTACTATACTCGCTAAAGAGCTAAAGAAGTTATCGGTAGAAGTATACGGTAAGAGGAACCTCTACGTATACCTGCGCTCGAAGACGAACCTAATTAGGAGGGACCGTATCTACCGTATATACAAACTGCTTAACCCTAATAGTATATAGCGGCGGCGCGATAGAGCTATAGAGCGATATAGTGCTATTATTATACCCGGACTACTCTACGCGCTATCGATAGACGCTTACTATAAGTTCGAATACTAGGGTATTCAGATCTACGGCGCAATCGACGTCTACTCTCGCTATATACAGTAGCTCTATATTGGAATTACAGGCAGGTTAGTACTTATACTTACTCGCTCGCCCGCCCGCCCGCCCGCCCTATTCGCTCCGCCCGCCCGCCCTATTCGCTCCGCCCGCCCTATACTTACTCGCTCGCGTAGGTTAGTAGTATTAGTACTCGCTTAGTATACCGCTACCCTACGCTATAGGGGCGTCGCTCTATTAATCCTACGGTCGGACCGCGGGGGAGAGACAATCTTGGCCGCGGACGCGTACTATATAGTTCGATGCGCTGCGTACGACGTAGAGGTAGCCGCCTTTACCGCCGCCGAGAACGAGAACGAGTTACTACGCGAGCGCGGCCTAGGCCTCATTATAGGTACAACCTACTCTCGTAGGTATATAGGGTAGGTTGGGTATTGGCAATACCTACTAGGTATAGGTATTTAGGTAGGTATACCTAACCTATCGGGTTGGGTACGTACCTAGTAGGTATTCTAATACCTATCGGGTATTGCCTACCCGATAGGTATACAACTAG
>JH792490.1:358823-385432 GCA_000291705.1 Sphaerulina populicola P02.02b
TCTAGTACCGAACAACACTAATAGAACGGTGTCGCCGAAGCCTACAATAAAGTAATCGAACAAAAAACGCAGTCTACTATACTATATTTACTAAACCTTGACCTACGTTACTAGTCCTTAGTAATCGAATACGGAATCACGTACCTACGGAACCGATCACTATATCGTAGGTTAACAGTTACTCTATACGAGGCATAGACAGGCAATAAACCGCACCTCGCTAATATACGAATCATCGGCTGCAAAGCATACGTCTATCGATTAACTGCCGATATAAACAAGTTAATTAGTACTAAGGCTAGAATCGAATAGCTACTAGGGTTCAAAGGTAACGGGCACTATCTCGTTACTTCCGAGAACCCTAGGCGTCTACAATAGCGCTTCGACGTAGACTTCGATGAACTATACCCTAACTGTACTAGCGTTACTGCGAGCGATAGTAACGACGCAGATAATATAGTAGTAGAGCTAGGGGGAGACAAAGAAACAACAGCTCAACAACCAATCACTTCCGCTAATACCCCGGACAAATCCGGGGGGTTACTAGAAAAAGCGGGTCTATCTACAAAGCGACTAGCAATAGGTTATACACTATTATCCAAAAGAACGCGCCCTATAACGAGCGACAGTTACTATAGCTACGAGTTACTACAGATAGGCTACGAGTCTACGAACTACGAGTCTACGAACTACGAGTTACGAGACTACGAGTTACTACAGTCAGGCTACAAGCAATTACTACTATCTATACCTCCGGGTTACGTATTAAATATACGGCCTAAAACAATCGGTATTAACGCGCTATTAGCCGAACTTATTCAAGAAGGCAAACGATAGCGCAAACCGAGACATCTCTATTAGTACTAAAGTAACGCCTCCAATACTTAGTTCAACCTATTACTCCTTATACTTATAAGCTATTCACTAGCCTCAGAGCCGTACGAGCCGTCTTTATACGACGACGCCAAGCTCCGTAGCGGCAGATAGAGTGACTAGAAGCCCGTACTAGACGACGAACACCGTTTACTATAGCGCAACGTAGTGTAGCGAGTAATCAAACGATTAGAAGCCAATAGCAAGATACTTAAAGGCAGATAGGTGTTCAAAATCAAACGTATTAGTAATACAGTGAAGTATAAGTGCCGCTAGGTAGTAAAGGGGTTTATACAAGACAGTAACTATCTCGAAACCTACGCGTTAGTCGTAAAGCCTATAAGCTACAAAGCACTGTTTGCTATCGCTATAGCTAGAGATTACGAAATCGAACAGATAGACGTAAAGACAGTATTTCTTTACGGTACCCTCGATAGTAAAGGGCCTATCTATATAGAACAACCGGACGGATTTACGGACGGAACCAATAACGTATGCTTACTACTCAAAGCACTGTATAGACTACGACAGTTACCTCGTATCTAGTACGCTATATTAACTACGTATCTCGAAGCGGCCGGATTCACGACACTAGACGCCGATATAAGTGTCTTCGTAAAGGGCGAGACATTCATCGTAGTCTACGTAGATGACTTACTTATCGTTAGACTATACATTACCGAAATCAATAGCGTAAAGAAACATCTTAGTAATCGATTCGAGATAAGCGACCTAGGGCTATACTATTACTACTTGGGTATAACGATCAGACGTAACCGTACTATACGTACTATTTACCTTAGTTAGAGTAACTACATCGAGCAGTTCTTGAAGAGACACGATATATAGAACAACGTAAAGATCAAAGCTATTCTACTCGATCCGAGCCGAAAACTAATACCCGTACCGAACGGCTATTAAGCTACCGACGCATTCCGTACTAAATACTAGAGCGTAGTAGGTTCACTTATATATGCGATACTAGGCATACGACTAGATATTACATACGTAGTGTTAGTAGTAAGTCGATTCGCTAGTAACCCGACGACCGAACACTACGTAGTAGTAACGGATATCTTCCGTTATCTCCGTAGCACTATTTACTACGAACTTACATTTACAGGCGAACTTACCGATCTTTACGGCTATACCGACTCCGATTGGGCCGGCGATACCGATACGAGACGATCAACCGCCGGTTATACGTTCAACCTAGGTAGCGGCGCTATTACGTAGAGCTCGAAACGATAGCCTATAGTAGTACTTTCTACCTACGAAGCCGAACTAATAGGCTAGACCCAAGCGTATAAAGAGGCGATTTGGTTAAGACGGCTATTAGAACAGTTAGGTAAAGGGTAGGCACAAGCGACAGTGATCTTCGGTAATAACGCTACTACGCTAGGGCTATCGCACTCGCGAAGAACCTATAGGCACATTACTCGCGGACAAAACACATCGCTATTTAAGAGCGCTAGTAGTACGAGAAGATAGAAAGTGAAGAGGTAGATATTCAATAGATACCGACGAACCGTATAGTCGTAGATAGCCTTACGAAGCTACTACTACGGCTAGTATTCGTAGAGTTCAGAAAAGCTCTTAGGGTATATAAGAGTAGACAACAGTAACTACTATACGATAGTAGTAACGAGAGTCGATCATACGACTGCTCGACTGCGCGACTTCACGATCGCAGTAAAGAAGTCGATTGCAGTAATAAAACAATACCTATAACAACTAATACCCTTTTCGAGCACTCTTATTGGCCGGAATGGATTGATACCTTAGTACTAAGGTAGGGGGATGTTGATAGAACTACAGAACTTAGGCATATTAGGTGACCTATATTAGCTGACCTACATACGTAAGTATATCAGATACCCTAGGCATGCTAGGTACATCAGGTATATTATGTAACCTAGGCATATCAGGTATCTAACCTAGAGTATATTAGTATATATAACTCAAGTAACTTCCAAACTACGTAATACATAACTTATAAGATCTGTTTGATACAAACAGATATATACATAAGTTAGTATACACATATATATATCTACTAGACAGACACTCAATCAAAAGAACCATACAACTTATTCATTCACTTCAATAGTTCTATAGTTCTATTAACATCCCCCTACCTTAGTACTAAGGCATCAATCTAATCCGGCTAATAAGAGCCCTCGAAAAGGGTATTAGTTGTTATAGGTATTGTTTTTATTACTACAATCGACTCTTTACTACGATCGTGAAGGTCGTACGGTCGCGCAGTTATGTAATCGACTCGTTACTGCCGTCGTGCGGTCGTTACTATTGCCCGCCCTCGTGTACCCTAAGAGCCTTTCTAAACTCTACGAACGCTAGTCGTAGTAGTGGTTTCGTAAGGCTATCTGCGACTATACGGTTCGTCGGTATCTATTGAATATCTACCTCTTTACTTTCTATCTTCTCGTACTACTAGCGCTCTTGAATAGCGATATGTTTCGTCCGCGAGTAATGCGCCTATAGGTTCTTCGCAAGAGCGATAGCCCTAGCGTTATTACCGAAAATCACTGTCGCTTGTGCCTGCCCTTTACCTAACTATTCTAATAGCCGTCTTAACCAAATCGCCTCTTTATATACCTGTGTCTAGCCTATTAGTTCGGCTTTGTAGGTAGAAAGTACTACCGTAGGCTATCGCTTCGAGCTCTACGTAATAGCGCCGCTACCTAGGTTGAACGTATAACCTACGGTTGATCGTCTCGTATCGGTATCGCCGGCCTAATCGGAGTCGGTATAGCCGTAAAGGTTAGTAAGTTCGCCGGTGAAGGTAAGCTCGTAATAGATAGTACTGTTAATAGAACCACAGAACTCAGGCATATTAGGTAACCTATATCAGCTGACCTATATACGTAAGACATGTTAGATACCCTAGGCATACTAGGCGCATTAGGCATATTATATGACCTAGGTATGTCAGGTGTCTAACCTAGAGTATATTAGTACATATAACTCAAGTAACTTCTAAACTACGTAATATATGACTTATAAGATCTGTTTGATACAAACAGACATACATATGAGTTAGTACATACATATATATATCTACTAGACAGATACTCAATCAAAACACTATGTAACTTATTTATTCACTTCAATAGGTTATAAGCCCGGAATTCCGCAGGTTTCTATATTACATATATTATTAGAAGAAACAACCTTCCTAATTCGGTCTACGCGTATATTCTATACTAGTATTAGATAAACGTATAGCCTTAGGCTACAAGAACTGCACTAGAAGCTTCTAAGATATAACTTATAATTACGGATAAGAACCGAACCAATTACACAACACGACGTATTATTCGACAGTTACGAGCGAACCAATCGTACTATACGAACGTATTATACGACAGTTACGTATGATAGTTACGTACAGCCTACTATAGAACTTCGAACTATACGAACTTCTAACCTATACTACTATACTAATATACTATATTACAAAATATCTACCAAACTATCGATAATACGTCTATACTAATATACAGCGTATAGCAAACATACAGAAACAGACCGATATACAGCAAATACGGAAACCGACCGATTTACGATACCGAATAGAAAAATCAAGAAAACTAAGGTTACGTAGTAATACGAATTACGGATACGGACATAAGCGAGATAATAGCGACAACGACGATAGCAATCTACATTCATGAAGACAAAATCGATACTAACACTCGAATAGTATATACTCCTATTACGACTACGTCTATTACGCTTATTACGCTTATTACGACTATTACGCTTATTACGACTATCAATTACTTCCTTGTACACTTCACTATCGACAGCTCTATTACTATGTCTAACAATATACGATCGCTACTACTTACTCGTCTTGATAGACTACTATAGTAGACACTATAGCGCTCGCGTATTGTTAACAAAATCATTCTTAGTAGTTACGGTACTACTGTCTCGATAGGCAAATTCACCCCTATTAAGCGCCTAGAAGTCACCGTTATACTAGCTACCGACAACACTCTAGTAGTAACGATACCCGCCGAGAGCGATGAAGCCTACGAACAACGGCTCGAGAGCTAGAGCGAGAAACAACTCGGCGCTTACGCGCTAGTAAAGGAATACTATAGTCTAATCGCTCGATTACTTCTCGAAATAGCCGAAGCAATTTACAAACCTATCTTTACCGCTATCGATACGCGTTTACGCCCCGAATTCGAGATTGCCGGCTTAGGCCGCTACTAAGAACTATACTACAGCTTCACTACGCTCTTACTATCCGGCTGTACTAATATCTCCGACTATAGCGCCAAATTCACCGAACTTTACGATAGAATAGTCGCTATTTACGATCGACTAGTACTACTAGAATCATACTTAGTACAGGCTTACCTTAGCGGACTAAGTAACGCGTTCAAAGAATTCATTACGGCCTTTAATCTATAGTACTTACTAGTTCCGACAGTTATTAATAGTATACTATAGGTAGTAGTCAGCCTAGTAGTCGTACGACGAAAAGTAGAAGAATACGCTAGTCGTATCTAGAGCGATAGTAATATAACGCTCTACAATTAATAGTAGCGACGAACCTTCGACTACCCTATCTACAAACACTATAGTAAGCGATACAAGGGTATATACTAGACTATAGACGCTAGTAAGGCACCTTAGGGTTAGATCGACCGAAACAATAACGCTAATACCGCTACGTCTACCGCTACGTTAGACAAAAAGCGAAAAACTACCGACGACGCCGTATTTGGAGATAAGGCAGTAGTAGTAAAGAGTAAAGAACGATATAACGTATTACTAACAGGTAAAGCTATATACTTTATATCTTACGACACTACTCGCGAATATATAGCTATTTACCGAGGTATTAACCTTTACGATTGCTTTATCCTCGATAGTAGAGCGACCGGATTACTTATCGGTCGCAAAGACCTATTCATCGGCGGAACCTACGATACTATCGATTCTGCGGCGGTGTCTAATAGCATTAGCGGCGCGAAACTTATACTAATTGGTTAGGGTACGTTACGGATTCGATATAGAAATAGTAGGTAGATCTAGATACCTAATACGTAGTATTTACCAAGCGTAGGCGTTAACCTCCTATCACTTAACGCTATATAGCTATACATCTAGAGCATCTCGAAAACTAGTAACAGCCTTACCTTTACGTAGGGAGGTAACGAGTTTACTACAACAATCACTAGTAGATTGCTAATACTAGACATATACTAAGAATAACTATCTTAACTACTAGTTACCGGATTCTACGGAGCCGCCTACTCCGTAGACAAGTTACTCCGATTATAGTATAAGCGAATAGTATACCTTAGCGAACGCGGCCTAACCAAACTCCGAACTATAGCTACCGGAATAGAAGCAATACGCGACGATAGTTACTATATCTGTAAAAGCTACGTACTCGGCCGATAGTCATTAAAACTATATACTTATTACCTTCTACGCGGACGTTACAAAATGGACGTTATCTATACCGACGTAGTATACGCGCCAATCGAGTCATTCGACGGGTACAAATACTTTATTAGTATTATTAATAACTAGAGCTAGTAGGGAGTCACTAAACTAATTCAACGACGCTCCGACGCGCTAGTTACTATAGAAGAATTCATTACTACAAACAGTACCCCCGAATGCTTTACGACCCTTCTTATCCAAGATAGGGGGGGTAAGAACATAAGCGATAGTTACCTTAGATAGCTCCGAAATAGGGGGATTACGTTATACCTATCTAGTACCGAACAATACTAACAGAACGGTATCGCCGAAGCCTATAACAAAGTAATCGAACAAAAAACGTAGTCTACTATACTATATTTACTAAACCTTGACCTACGTTACTAGTCCTTAGTAATCGAATACGGAATTACGTACCTACGGAACCGATTACTATATCGTAGGTTGATAGTTACTCTATACGAGGTATAGACAGGCAACAAACCGTACCTCGCTAATATACGAATCATCGGCTGCAAAGCATACGTCTATCGATTAACTACCGATATAAACAAGTTAATTAGCACTAAGGCTAGAATCGAATAGTTACTAGGGTTCAAAGGTAACGGGCACTATCTCGTTACTTCCGAGAACCCTAGGCGTCTATAATAGCGCTTCGACGTAGACTTCGATAAACTATACCCTAACTGTACTAGCGTTACTACGAGCGATAGTAACGACGCAGATAATACGGTAGTAGAGCTAGGGGGAGATAAAGAAACAGTAGAAACAGCTTAACAACCAATCATTTCCGCTAACACCCCGGCCAAATCCGGGGGGTTACTAGAAAAAGCGGGTCTATCCTCAAAACGACCAACAATAGGTTACCTACTATTATCAAAAAGAACTCGCCCTATAACGAGCGACAGTTACTATAGCTACGAGTTACTATAGACAGGCTACGAGTCTACGAACTACGAGTCTACGAACTACGAGTTACGAGACTACGAGTTACTACAGCTAGGCTACGAGCAATTACTACTATCTATACCTCCGGGGCACGTATTAAATATACGACCTAAAACAATCGGTATTAACGCACCGATAGCCGAACTTATTCAAGAAGGCAAACGATAGCGCAAACCGAGATATCTCTATTAGTACCAAAATAACGCCTCTAACACTTAATTCAACCTATTACTCCTTATACTTATAAGCTATTCACTAGCCTTAGAGCCGTACGAGCCGTCTTTATACGACGACGCTAAGCTCTACAGCGGTAGATAGAGTAACTAGAAGCCCGTACTAGACGACGAACACCGTTTACTATAGCGTAACGTAGTGTAGCGAGTAATCAAACGATTAGAAGCTAATAGTAAGATCCTCAAAGGTAGGTAGGTATTCAAAATCAAACGTATTAGTAACATAGTAAAGTATAAGTGCCGCTAGGTAGTAAAGGGGTTTATGCAAGACAGTAACTACCTCGAAACCTACGCGTTAGTCGTAAAGCCTATAAGCTACAAAGTACTGTTCGCTATCGCTGTAGCTAGAGATTACGAAATCGAGCAGATAGACGTAAAGACAGTATTTCTTTACGGTACCCTCGACGGTAAAGAGCCTATCTATATAGAACAACCGGACGGATTCACCGACGGTACTAACAACGTCTATTTACTGCTTAAAGCGCTTTACGGACTCCGATAGTTACCTCGCATTTAGTACGCTACATTAACTACGTACCTAGAAGCGGCCGGATTCACTACTCTAGACGCAGATATAAGTGTGTTCGTAAAGGGTAAGACATTTATCGCAGTCTACGTAGATGATTTACTTATTATAGGCCTATACATTACGGAAATCAATAGCGTAAAGAAATACCTTAGTAATCGATTCGAGATAAGCGACCTAGGGCTATACTATCACTACTTAGGTATAATGTGTTGAAGTGAATAAATAAGTTGCATGCTTCTTTAATTGAGTGTCTGTCTAGTGGATATATATATGTGTGTGCTGACTCATATGTGTGCCTGTTTGTATCAAACAGATCTTATGAGTCATGTATTACGTAGTTTGGAAGTTACTTGAGTTATGTATACTAACATACTCTAGGTTAGATACCTGACATGCCTAGGTCACATAATATGCCTAATGTGCCTAGTATGCCTAGGGTATCTGATATGTCTGATATGTGTTACGTGTTGTAGGTCAGCTGACATAGGTCACCTGACATGCCTGAGTTCTGTGGTTCTATCAACATCCCCCTACCTTAGTACTAAGGCATCAATCCAATCCGGCCAATAAGAGCCCTCGAAAAGGGTGTCAGTTGTTATAGGTATTGTTTTTATTACTGCAATCGACTCTTCACTACGATCGTAAAGGTTGTGCGGTCGCGCAGTCATATGATCGACTCGTTACTACTGTCGTGCGGTCGTTACTATTGCCCGCCCTCGTGTACCCTAAGAGCCTTTCTGAACTCTACGAACGCTAGTCGTAGCAGTAGCTTCGTAAGCCCGTCTACGACTATACGGTTCGTCGGTGTCTATTGAATATCTACCTCTTTACTTTCTATCTTCTCGTACTGCTAGCGCTCTTGAATAGCGATGTGTTTCGTCCGCGAGTGATGCGCCTATAGGTTCTTCGCGAGTGCGATAGCCCCGGTATTATCGCCGAAGATCACTATCGCTTGTGTCTGCCCTTTACCTAACTGTTCCAATAGCCGTCTTAACCAAATCGCCTCTTTATATACTTGGGTCTAGCCTATCAGTTCGGCTTCGTAGGTAGAAAGTACTACCGTAGGCTATCGTTTCGAGCTCTACGTAATAGCGCCGCTGCCTAGGTTGAACGTGTAACCGGCGGTTGATCGTCTCGTGTCGGTATCGCCGGCCTAATCGGAGTCGGTGTAGCCGTAAAGATCGGTAAGTTCGCCCGTGAATGTAAGTTTATAGTGAATAGTACTACGGAGATAACGGAAGATATCCGTTACTACTGCGTAGTGTTCGGCCGTCGGGTTACTAGCGAATCGACTCACTACTAACACTGCGTATACAATGTCTAGTCGTGTGCCTAGCATCGCATATATAAGTGAACCTACTACGCTCTAGTATTTAGTACGGAATGCGTCGGCAGCTTAATAGCCGTTCGGTGCGGGTATTAGTTTTCGGCTCGGATCGAGTAAAATGGCTTTGATCTTTACGTTGTTCTATATGTCGTATCTCTTCAAGAACTGCTCGATGTAGTCACTCTAGCTTAGGTAAATAGTACGTATAGCGCGGTTACGTTTGATCGTTATGCCTAGGTAGTAATAACATAGCCCTAGGTCGCTTATCTCGAATCGATCACTAAGGTGTTTCTTTACGCTATTGATTTCCGTAATATATAGACCTACAATAAGTAAATCATCTACGTAGACTGCGATGAATGTTTTATCCTTTACGAACACACTTATGTCTGCGTCCAGAGTAGTGAATCCGGCCGCTTCTAGGTACGTAGTTAATGTAGCGTACCAAATGCGAGGTAACTATCGGAGTCCGTAAAGCGCTTTAAGCAGTAAACAGACGTTGTTGGTTCCGTCGGTGAATCCGTCCGGTTGTTCTATATAGATAGGCTCTTTACTATCGAGGGTGCCGTAAAGAAACGCTGTCTTTACGTCTATCTGCTCGATTTCGTAGTCTCTAGCTGCAGCGATAGCGAATAGTACCTTGTAGCTTATCGGCTTTACGACTAACGCGTAGGTTTCGAGGTATTCACTATCTTGTATAAACCCTTTCACTACCTAGCGGTACTTATACTTCACTGTGTTACCAATTCGTTTGATTTTGAACACCTACCTGCCTTTAAGGATCTTGCTATTTGCTTCTGATCGTTTGATCACTCGCTACACCGCGTTGCGCTGTAGTGAACGGTGTTCGTCGTCTAGTGCGGGCTTCTAGTCACTCTATCTGCCGCTACGGAGCTTGGCGTCGTCGTATATAGACGGCTCGTACGGCTCTATAGCTAGTAAATAGCTTATAAGTATAAGAAGCAGCAGGTTGAATTAGGCGGTATCGTTGGTAGCGTTACTTTCGTATTGCTAATAGAGGTGTCTCGGTTTGCGCTATCGTTTGCCTTCTTGAATGAGTTCGGCTATCGGTGCGTTAATACCGATTGTTTTGGGCCGTATGTTTAATACGTGCCCCGGAGGTGTAGATAGTAGTAATTGCTCGTAGCCTGGCTGCAGTAACTCGTAGTCTCGTAACTCGTAGTTCGTAGACTCGTAGTTTGTAGACTCGTAGCCTATCTATAGTAACTCGTAGCTATAGTAACTGTCGCTCGTTATAGGGCGAGTTCTTTTTGATAATAGTAGGTAACCTGTTGTTAGTCGTTTTAAGGATGGACCCGCTTTTTCTAGTAACCCCCCGGATTTGGCCGGGGTGTTAGCGGAAATGATTGGTTGTTGAGCTGTTTTTACTGTTTCTTTGTCTCCCCCTAGCTCTACTGCCGTATTATCTACGTCGTTACTATCGCTCGCAGTAACGCTAGTACAGTTAGGGTATAGTTCATCGAAGTCTACGTCGAAGCGCTATTGTAGACGCCTAGGGTTCTCGGAAGTAACGAGATAGTGCCCGTTACCTTTGAACCCTAGTAACTGTTCGATTCTAGCCTTAGTACTAATTAACTTGTTTATATCGGTAGTTAATCGATAGACGTATGCTTTGTAGCCGATGATTCGTATATTAGCGAGGTGCGGTTTGTTGCCTGTCTATGCCTCGTATAGAGTGACTATCAACCTGCGACATAGTAATCGGTTCCGTAAATACGTGATTCCGTATTCGATTACTAAGGACCAGTAACGTAGGTCAAGGTTTGGTGAATATAGTATAGTAGACTACGTTTTCTGTTCGATTACTTTATTGTAGGCTTCGGCGGCACCGTTCTGTTAGTATTGTTCGGTACTAGACAGGTATAACGTAATCCCCCTATTTCGGAGCTATCTAAGGTAACTGTCGCTTATGTTCTTACCCCCCCTGTCTTAGATAAGAAGGGTCGTAAAGCATTCGGGGGTGCTGTTTGCAGTAATGAATTCTTCTATAGTGACTAGCGCGTCGGAGCGTCGTTGAATTGGTTTAGTAACTCCCTACTAGCTCTAGTTATTAATAATACTAACAAAGTATTTGTACCCGTCGAATGACTCGATTGGCGCGTATACTACGTCGGTATAGATAACGTCCATTTTGTGACGTCCGCGTAGAAGGTAATAAGTGTATAGTTTTAATAACTGTCGGCCGAGTACGCAGCTTTCACAGATGTAGTAACTGTCGTCGCGTATTGATTCTATTCCGGTAGCTATAGTTCGGAGTTTGATTAGGCCGCGTTCGCTAAGGTGCGCTATTCGCTTATGCTATAATCGGAGTAACTTGTCTACAGAGTAGGCGGCTCCGTAGAATCCGGTAACTAGTGGTTGAGATAGTTATTCTTAGTGCATGTCTAGTATTAGTAATCCACTAGTAATTGTTGTAGTGAACTCGTTACCTCCCTGCGTAAAGGTAAGGCCGTCACTCGTTTTCGAGATACTCTAGATGTATAGCTACATAGCGTTAAGTAATAGGAGGTTGACGCCTGCGCTTAGTAAATACTGCGTATTAGGTATCTAGATCTACCTGCTATTTCTGCATCGAATCCGTAACGTGCCCTAACCAATTGGTGTAAGTTTGGCGCCGCCAATGCTATTAGACACCGCCGCAGAGTCGATAGTGTCGTAGGTTCCGCCGATAAATAGGTCTTTGCGACCGATAAGTGATCCGGTCGCTCTACTATCGAGGATGAAGCAATCGTAAAGGTTGATACCTCGGTGAATAGCTATATATTCGCGAGTAGCGTCGTAGGAGGTAAAGTATATTGCTTTACCTATTAGCAATACGTTGTGACTTCCTTCGTTCTTTGCGATAGCTGCCTTGTCGCCAAATACGGCGTCGTCGGTAGTTTTTCGTTTTTTGTCCGAAGTAGTAGCGGCGGCGGTATTACTGTTTCGATCGATCTACCCCTAAGGTGCCTTACTAGCGTCTACGGTCCAGTATATACCCTTGTGTCGCTTACTGTAGTGTTTGCAGACAGGGTAGTCGAAGGTTCGTCGCTGCTATTGGTTGTAAAGCGCTATATTACTATCGCTCTAGATGCGACTAGCGTATTCTTCCACTTTTCGTCGTACGACTGCTAGGCTGACTGCTGCCTAAGGTATACTATTAATGACTGTCGGAACTAGTAAGTACTATAGGTTAAAGGCAGTAATGAATTCTTTGAACGCGTCACTCAGTCCGCTAAGGTAAGCCTATACTAGGTATAACTCTAGTAGTACTAGTCGATCGTAAATGGCGACTATTCTATCGTGAAGTTCGGTGAACTTGGCGCTATAGTCGGAAATGTTGGTACAGCTAGCGAGTAAGAGTGTCGTAAAGCTGTGACATAGTTCTTAGTAGCGACCTAAGCCGGCAATCTCGAATTCGGGTCGTAAACGTATGTCGATAGTAGTAAGAATAGGTTCGTAAATTGCTTCGGCTGTTTCGAGAAGTGATCGAGCGATTAGGCTACAGTATTCCTTTACTAGCGCGTAAGCGCCGAGTTGTTTCTCGCTCTAGCTCTCGAGCCGCTATTCGTAGGCTTCGTTACTCTCGGCGGGTATCGTTACTACTAGAGTATTGTCGGTAGCTAGTATAACGATGACTTCTGTTCGCTTGATAGGTATGAATTTGCCGGTCGAGACAGTAGTACTATAACCACTAAGGATGATTTTGTTAACAATACGCGAGCGCTAGAGTGTCTACTATAGTAGGCTATCAAGGCGAGTGAGTAGTAGCGATCGTGTGTTATCAGACATAGTAATAGTGATAGAGCTATCGATAGTGAAGTGTGCAAGGAGGTAGTTGATGATCGTAATAAGCGTAATGAGCGTAATAACCGTAATAAGCGTAATAAGTATAATAAGCGTAGTCGTAATAGAAGTATATACTATTCGAGTGTTAGTATTGATTGTCTCTTTACGTAGATATGGATTGTTATCGTCGTCGCTATTGTCTCTCGCTTATGTTAGGTATCCGTAATTCGTATTACTACGTAACTCTATTTTTCTTGGTTAGGTATCGTAAATCGGTCGGTTTCCGTTGTTTGCTGCATATCGGTCTGTTTCTGCATGTTTGCTGTATACGGTTGTACGCTGTATATCGGTGTAGACGTGTTATCGATAGTATAGACGTGTTTGTAATGATTTGGTAGATATTTTGTAATATAGTATATTGGTGTAGTAGTATAGGTTGGAAGTTCGTATAGCTCGAAGTTCTATAGTAGGGTGTACGTAACTATTATACGTGACTGTCGCATAACACGTTCGTGTAGTATAATTAGTTCGTTCGTAACTATCGAATAACACGTCGTGTTGTCTAATTGGTTCGGTTCTTGTCCGTAATTGTAAGTCATACCTTAGAAGCTTCTAGTATAGTTCTTGTAGCCTAAGGCTATACGTTTTTCTAATACTAGTATAGAATATACGCGTAGACCGAATTGGGAAGGTTGTTTCTTCTAGTAATATATGTGATATAGAAACCTACGGAACACCCGGGCTCATAACCTGTTAAAGTAAATGAATAAGTTGTATGCTTCTTTGATTGAGTGTCTGTCTAGTAGATATATATATGTATGTACTGACTTATATGTGTACCTATTTGTATCAAACAGATCTTATAAGTCATGTATTACGTAGTTTGGAAGTTACTTAAGTTATGTATACTAATATGCTCTAGGTCAGATACCTGATATGCCTAGGTCACATAATATGCCTAATGTGCCTAGTATGCCTAGGGTATCTGATATGTCTGACATGTATCACGTGTTGTAGGTCAGCTGACATGGGTCACCTAACATGCCTGAGTTCTATGGTTCCATTAACATAATGATTAGACGTAACCGTACTATACGTCCTATTTACCTAAGTTAGAGTAACTACATCGAGCAATTCTTAAAGAAATACGACATATAGAACAACGTAAAGGTCAAAGCTATTCTACTCGATCCAAGTCGAAAACTAACCCCTACGCCGAACGGCTATTAAGCTGCCGACGCGTTCCGTACTAAATACTAGAGCGTAGTAGGTTCACTTATATATGCGATACTAGGCATACGACTAGATATTGTATACGCAGTATTAGTAGTGAGTCGATTCGCTAGTAACCCGACGACCGAACACTACGCAGTAGTAACGGATATCTTCCGTTATCTCCGTAGTACTATTCACTACGAACTTACATTCACGGGCGAACTTACCGATCTTTACGGCTATACCGACTCCGATTAGGCCGGCGACACCGACACGAGACGATCAACCGCCGGTTATACGTTCAACCTAGGCAGCGGCGCTATTACGTAGAGCTCGAAACGATAGCCTACGGTAGCACTTTCTACCTACGAAGCCGAACTAATAGGCTAGACCCAAGTATATAAAGAGGCGATTTGGTTAAGACGGCTATTAGAACAGTTAGGTGAAGGGTAGGCATAGGCGACAGTGATCTTCGGTAATAATATCGGGGCAATCGCACTCGCGAAGAACCTATAGGCACATCACTCGCGAACGAAACACATCGCTATTTAAGAGCGCTAGTAACACGAGAAGATAGATAGTAAAGAGGTAGATATTCAATAGACACCGACGAACCGTATAGTCGTAGACGGGCTTACGAAGCCACTACTACGACTAGTATTCGTAGAGTTCAGAAAGGCTCTTAGGGTATACGAGGGCGGGCAGCAGTAACAACCATACGACGGTAGTAACGGCCGCACGATAGTAGTAACGAGTCGATTATATAACTGCGTAACCGCACGACCTTCACGATCGCAGTAAAGAGTCGATTGCAGTAATAAAAACAATACCTATAACAACTAACACCCTTTTCGAGCGCTCTTATTAGCCGGAATAGATTGATACCTTAGTACTAAGGTAGGGGGATGTTAATAGAACCATAGAACTCAGGTATATTAGGTAACCTATATTAGCTAACCTATATACGTAAGACATATCAGATACCCTAGGCATGCTAGGCGCATCAGGCATATTATGTGACCTAGGTATATTAGGTGTCTAACCTAGAGCATATTAGTATATATAACTCAAGTAACTTCCAAACTACGTAATATATAACTTATAAGATCTGTTTGATACAAACAGATATACATATAAGTTAGTATATACATATATATATCCACTAGACAGACACTCAATCAAAACACTATACAACTTATTCATTCACTTCAACAAGTACCGCGGAGGTAACGGAAGATATCCGTTACTACTGCGTAGTGCTCGTTTGTAGGGTTACTAGCGAATCGACTTACTACTAATACTGCGTAGGCAATGTCTAGGCGCGTGCCTAGTATCGTATACATAAGTAAGCCTACCGCGCTCTAGTATTTGGTACGAAACGCGTCGGCAGCTTGATAGCCGTTCGGCGTAGGGGTTAGTTTTCGACTTAGATCGAGTAGAATAGCTTTAACCTTTACGTTGTTCTATATATCGTACTTCTTTAAGAATTGCTCGATATAGTTACTCTAACTTAGGTGAATAGTACGTATAGTACGGTTACGTCTGATCGTTATACCCAAGTAGTAATAGTATAGCCCTAGGTCGCTTATCTCGAATCGATTACTAAGGTATTTCTTTACGCTATTGATTTCCGTAATGTATAGGCCTACGATAAGTAAATCGTCTACGTAGACTACGATGAATGTCTTACCCTTTACGAATATACTTATATCGGCGTCTAGAGTAGTGAATCCGGCCGCTTCTAAGTACGTAGTTAATATAGCGTACCAAATGCGAGGTAACTATCGGAGTCCGTAAAGCGCTTTAAGTGGTAAGCATACGTTGTTGGTTCTATCGGTGAATCCGTCTAGTTGTTCTATATAGATAGGCTCTTTACTATCGAGCGTACCGTAAAGAAATGCTGTCTTTACGTCTATCTATTCGATTTCGTAGTCTCTAGCTGCAGCGATAGCGAATAGTGCCTTGTAGCTTATAGGCTTTACGACTAACGTATAGGTTTCGAGGTATTCACTATCTTATATAAACCCCTTTACTACCTAGCGGTACTTATACTTTACTTTGTTACTAATCCGTTTGATTTTGAATACCTACCTGCCTTTAAGGATCTTGCTATTAGCTTCTGATCGTTTGATTACTCGCTATACTACGTTGCGCTATAGTAAATAGTATTCGTCGTCTAGTACGGGCTTCTAGTTACTCTATCTACTACTATAGAGCTTGGCGTCGTCGTATATAGACGGCTCGTATAGTTCTAAGGCTAGTAAATAGCTTATAAGTATAAGAAGCAGCAGGTTGAATTAGGCGGTATCGTTAGTAGCGTTACTTTCGTATTGCTAATAGAG
This sequence comes from Sphaerulina populicola P02.02b, assembly GCA_000291705.1. Classification (NCBI taxonomy): domain Eukaryota; kingdom Fungi; phylum Ascomycota; class Dothideomycetes; order Mycosphaerellales; family Mycosphaerellaceae; genus Sphaerulina; species Sphaerulina populicola. Next base: position 375,573 of record JH792490.1, read on the forward strand.
GTATCTCGGTTTGCGCTGTCGTTTGCCTTCTTGAATAAGTTCGGCTATCGGTACGTTAATACCGATTGTTTTGGGTCGTATATTTAATACGTACCCCGGAGGTATAGATAGTAGTAATTGCTCGTAGCCTAGCTGTAGTAACTCGTAGTCTCGTAACTCGTAGTTCGTAGACTCGTAGTTCGTAGACTCGTAGCCTGTCTATAGTAACTTGTAGCTATAGTAACTGTCGCTCGTTATAGGGCGAGTTCTTTTTAATAATAGTAGGTAACCTATTGTTGGTCGTTTTGAGGATAGACCCGCTTTTTCTAGTAACCCCCCGGATTTGGCCGGGGTGTTAGCGGAAATGATTAGTTATTAAGCTGTTTCTACTGTTTCTTTGTCTCCCCCTAGCTCTACTACCGTATTATCTACGTCGTTACTGTCGCTCGTAGTAACGCTAGTACAGTTAGGGTATAGTTCATCGAAGTCTACGTCGAAGCGCTATTGTAGACGCCTAGGGTTCTCGGAAGTAACGAGGTAGTGCCCGTTACCTTTAAACCCTAGTAACTGTTCGATTCTGGCCTTAGTGCCTATTAACTTGTTTATATCGGCAGTTAATCGATAGACGTATACTTTGTAGCCGATAATTCGTATATTGGCGAGGTGCGGTTTGTTGCCTGTCTATACCTCGTATAGAGTAACTATCAACCTGCGATATAGTAATCGGTTTCGTAGGTACGTAATTCCGTATTCGATTACTAAGGACTAGTAACGTAGGTCAAGGTTTAGTAAATATAGTATAGTAGACTGCGTTTTCTGTTCGATTACTTTGTTATAGGCTTTAGCGATACCGTTCTACTAGTATTGTTCGGTACTAGATAGGTATAACGTAATCCCCCTATTTCGGAGCTATCTAAGATAACTATCGCTTATGTTCTTACCCCCCCTATCTTAGATAAGAAGGGTCGTAAAGCATTCGGGGGTACTGTTCGCGGTAATGAATTCTTAGATAGTAACTAGCGCGTCGGAGCGTCGTTGAATTGGTTTAGTAACTCCCTATTAGCTCTAGTTATTAATAATGCTAATAAAGTACTTACAGCTATCAAATGACTCAATTGGCGTATATACTACGTCGGTATGAATAACGTCCATTTTGTAACGTCCGCGCGGAAGGTAATAGTTATATAGTTTCGATGACTGTCGTCCGAGTACGCAACTTTCACAAATATAGTAACTATCGTCGCGTATTGTCTCTATTCTAGTAGCTATAGTTCGGAGCTTAATTAGGCCGCGCTCGCTAAGATATACTATTCGCTCGTACTATAATCGGAGTGATTTATCTACGGAGTAGGCAGCTCCGTAGAAACCGGTGACTATTAGTTAAGATAGTTATTCTTAATATATATCTAGTATTAACAGCCCGCTAGTAATGGTCGCGGTGAATTCGTTACCTCCTTGCGTAAAGGTAAGACCGTCGCTAGTCTTAGAGATACTCTAGATGTATAGCTATATAGCGTTGAGCGATAGTAAGTTAACACCTGCGCTTAGTAAATACTACGTATTAGGTATTTGAATCTACCGTCTATTTCGGTATCGAATTCGTAACGTACCCTAGCCTACCGGTCTAAGCTTCGCGCTACTAATACTATTTGACTCCGCGGAATCGATAGTATCGTAGGTTCCGCCGATGAATAGGTCTTTGCGGCTAATAAGTGATCCGGTCGCTCTACTATCGAGAATAAAGCAGTCGTAAAGGTTGATACTACGGTGAATAGCTATATATTCGCGAGTAGCGTTATAGGAGGTAAAGTATATAGCTTTGTTGATAGAACTACAGAGCTCAGGCACGTCAGGTGACCTATGTCAGCTGACCTACACACGTGAGCATATCAGATACCCTAGGCATGCTAGGCATATTAGGCATATTATATAACCTAAGGCATATCAGGTATCTGACCTAGAGCATATTAGTATACATAACTCAAGTAACTTCAAAACTACGTAATACATAACTTATAAGATCTGTTTGATATAAACAGACACATATATGAGTTAGTATACACATATATATATCTACTAGACAGACACTCAATCAAACAACAATGCAACTTATTTATTCACTTTAATAGGTTATAAGCCCGGGTGTTCCGCAGGTTTCTATATTATATATATTACTAGAAGAAACAACCTTCCTAATTCGGTCTACGTATATATTCTATACTAGTATCAGAAAAACGTATAGCCTTAGGCTATAAGAACTATACTAGAAGCTTCTAAGGCATAACTCACAATTACGGACAAGAACCGAACCAATTAGACAATACGACGTATTATTCGACAGTTACGAACGAACTAATCGTACTACACGAACGTGTTATACGACAGTCACGTATAATAGTTACGTACACCCTACTATAGAACTTCGAGCTATACGAACTTCCAACCTATACTACTATACTAATATACTATATTACAAAATATCTACCAAATCATTACAAACACGTCTATACTATCGATAACACGTCTATACCGACACATAGCGCATAACCGTATACAGCAAATATACAGAAACAGACCGATATACAGCAAACAACGGAAACCGACCGATTTACGACACCCAACCAAGAAAAATAGAGTCACGTAGTAATACGAATTACGGATACCTAATATAAGCGAGAGACAATAGCGACGACGATAACAATCCATATCTACGTAAAGAGACAATCGATACTAACACTCGAATAGTATATACTTCTATTACGACTACGCTCATTACGCTTACTACGCTTATTACGATTATCAACTACCTCCTTGCACACTTTACTATCGACAGCTCTATTACTATTACTATGTCTAATAACATACGATCGCTACCACTCACTCGCCTTAATAGCCTACTACAGTAGACACTCTAGCGCTCGCGTATTGTTAACAAAATCATCCTTAGTAGTTATAGTACTACTGTCTCGACCGGCAAATTCATACCTATTAAGCGAACAGAAGTCATTGTTATACTAGCTACCGACAACACTCTAGTAGTAACGATACCCGCCGAGAGTAACGAAGCCTACGAACAGCGGCTCGAGAGCTAGAGCGAGAAACAACTCGGCGCTTACGCGCTAGTAAAGGAATACTATAGCCTAATCGCTCGATTACTTCTCGAAACAGCCGAAGCAATTTACGAACCTATTCTTACTACTATCGATACACGTTTACGACCCGAATTCGAGATTGCCGGCTCAGGTCGCTACTAAGAACTATATTACAGCTTTACGACACTCTTACTCGCTAGCTATACCAACATTTCCGACTATAGCGCCAAGTTTACCGAACTTTACGATAGAATAGTCGCTATTTACGATCGACTAGTACTGCTAGAGTCATACCTAGTGCAGGCTTACCTTAGCGGACTAAGTAACGCGTTCAAAGAATTCATTACTGCCTTCAACCTATAGTACTTACTAGTTCCGATAGTTATTAATAGTATACCTTAGGTAGCAGTCAGCCTAGTAGTCGTACGACGAAAAGTAGAAGAACACGCTAGTCGTATCCAGAGCGATAGTAATATAGCGCTTTACAACTAATAGTAGCGACGAACCTTCGACTACCCTGTCTACAAATACTGTAGCAAGCGACACAAGGGCATATACTAGACCGTAGACGCTAGTAAGGCACCTTAGGGGTAGATCGATCGAAACAATAACACCGCCGCCGCCGCTACTACTTCGGACAAAAAGCGAAAAACCACCGACGACGCCGTATTTAGCGACAAGGCAGCTATCGTAAAGAACGAAGGAAGTCACAACGTGTTGCTAATAGGTAAAGCAATATACTTTACCTCCTACGACGCTACTCGCGAATACATAGCTATTTACCGAGGTATCAACCTCTACGACTGCTTTATTCTCGATAGTAGAGCTACTAGTTTACTCGTCGGTCGCAAAGACCTATTTATCGGCGGAACCTACGATACTATCGATTCCGCGGCGGAGTCTAATAGTATTAGTAGCGCAAAACTCAGACCAATTGGTTAGGGCACGTTACGAATTCGATACCGAAACGGTAGGTAGATCCAGATACCTAATACGTAGTATTCACTAAGCGCAGGTATCAATCTCCTATTACTCAACGCTATGTAGCTATACATCCAGAGCATTACGAAAACTAGTAACGGCCTCATATTCATACAAGTATACGGAGGTAACGAGTTCACTACGACTATTACTAGCGGGCTGTTAATACTAGACATACACCAAGAATAACTATCTTAACTATTAGTTACCGGCTCCGGGTTCTATAGAGCCGCCTACTCTGTAGACAAATCACTCCGACTATAGTATAAGCGAATAGCACACCTTAGCGAACGCGGGTTACTTAAGCTCCGAACTATAGCTACGGGTATAGAAACAATACGTAACGATAGTTACTGCATTTGTGAAAGCTGCGTACTCGGTCGACAGTTATCGAAACTATACAACTATTACCTTCCGCGCGGACGTTACAAAATGGACGTTATTTATACCGACGTAGTATACGCACTAATCGAGTCATTCGATAGCTACAAATACTTTGTTAGTATTATTGATGACTAGAGCCAATAGGGAGTCACTAAACCAATTCAGCGACGCTCCGACGCGCTAGTTACTATTGAAGAATTTATTACTACAAACAGTACCCCCGAATGCTTTACGACCCTTCTTATCCAAGATAGGGGAGGTAAGAACATAAGCGATAGCTACCTTAGATAGCTACGAAATAGGGGGATTACGTTATACCTATCAAGTACCGAACAACACTAACAGAACGGTATCGCCGAAGCATACAACAAGGTAATCGAACAGAAAACGCAGTCTACTATACTATATTCACTAAACCTTGATCTACGTTACTAGTCGTTAGTAATCGAACACAGAATTACGTACCTACGGAACCGATTACTATATCGTAGGTTGATAGTCACTCTATACGAGGCATAGACAGGCAACAAACCGCACCTCGCAAACGTACGAATTATCGGCTACAAAGCCTACGTCTACCGATTAACTGCCGATATAAACAAGTTAATTAGTACTAAGGCTAGAATCGAACAGTTACTAGGGTTCAAAGGTAACGGGCACTACCTCGTTACTTCCGAAAACCCTAGGCGTCCACAATAGCGCTTCGACGTAGATTTCGACGAACTATACCCTAACTGCACTAGTATCACTACGAGCGACAGTAACGACGCAGATAATATAGCAGTAGAGCTAGGGGGAGACAAAGAAACAGCTTAACAGCCAAATACCTCCGCAATTACCTCCGCTAATACCCCGGCCAAATCCGGGGGGTCACTAGAAAAAGCGGGTCCATCTACAAAGCGACTAGCAATAGGTTATCTACTATTATCAAAAAGAATACGCCCTATAACGAGCGATAGTCACTATAGCTACGAGTTACTATAGATAGGCTACGAGTCTACGAACTACGAGTCTACGAACTACGAGTTACGAGACTACGAGTTACTACAGTCAGACTACGAGCAATTACTACTATCTACACCTCCGGGTTACGTGTCAAACATACGGCCCAAAACAATCGGTATTGACGCGCTATTAGCCGAACTTATTCAAGAAGGCAAACGATAGCGCAAACCGAGATACCTCTATTAGTATTACTAAAGTAACGCCTCTAATACCTAGTTCAACCTATTACTCCTTACACTTATAAGCTATTCACTAGCCTCAGAGCCGTACGAGCCGTCTTTATACGACGACGCCAAGCTCCGCAGCGGTAGATAGAGTAACTAGAAGCCCGTACTAGACGACGAACACCGTTCACTATAGCGCAACGTAGTGTAGCGAGTAATCAAACGGTCAGAAGCTAATAGTAAGATCCTTAAGGGCAGGTAGGTATTCAAAATCAAACGGATTGGCGATAAAGTGAAGTATAAATGTCGCTAGGTAGTAAAGGGGTTCATACAAGATAGTAACTACCTCGAAACCTACGCGTTAGTAGTAAAGCCTATAAGCTACAAAGCACTATTCGCTATCGCTACAGCCAAAGATTACGAAATCGAGTAGATAGATATAAAGACAGTATTCCTTTACGGTACACTCGATAGTAAAGAGCCTATCTATATAGAACAACCGGATGGATTCACCGACGGAACCAATAACGTGTGCTTACTACTCAAAGCACTATATAGACTCCGATAGTTACCTCGCATTTGGTACGCTATATTAACTACGTACCTGGAAGCGGCTGGATTCACTATACTAGACGCCGATATAAGTGTCTTCGTAAAGGGCGAGACATTCATCGCAGTCTACGTAGATAACTTACTTATCGTTGGACTATACATTACCGAAATCAATAGCGTAAAGAAACACCTTAGTAATCGATTCGAGATAAGCGACCTAGGGCTATACTATCACTACTTAGGTATAACGATCAGACGTAACCGTGCTATGCGTACTATTTACCTTAGTTAGAGTAACTATATCGAGCAGTTCTTAAAGAGATACGATATATAGAACAACGTAAAGATCAAAGCTATTCTACTCGATCCGAGCCGAAAACTAATACCCGCACTAAACGGCTATTAAGCTACCGACGCATTCCGTACTAAATACTAGAGCGTAGTAGGTTCACTTATATATGCGATACTAGGCATACGACCAGATATTGTATACGTAGTGTTAGTAGTAAGTCGATTCGCTAGTAACCCGACGACCGAACACTATATAGTAGTAACGGACATCTTCCGTTATCTCCGTAGCACTATTCACTACGAACTTATATTTACGGGCGAACTTACCGATCTTTACGGCTATACCGACTCCGATTGGGCCGGCGATACCGATACGAGACGATCAACCGCCGGTTACACGTTCAACCTAGGCAGCGGCGCTATTACGTAGAGCTCGAAACGATAGCCTATAGTAGTACTTTCTACCTACGAAGCCGAACTGATAGGCTAGACCTAAGCGTATAAAGAGGCGATTTGGTTAAGACGGCTATTAGAACAGTTAGGTAAAGGGCAGGCATAGGCCTCGTTATAGGTTAGGTTAGGTACAGGGTAGGTACAACCTAGACTAAATACCCAACCCTGCAAATAAGGCGGGTACCTACCTTATAAGCAGGGTACAACCTACCTCGAAAAACCTAGTAGGTATACCTAACGGGTATAATGATAGGTATTATATAATGTTCCGTTTTGGGATATTTCTAGTAGTAAAAGATTAATTTTACGCACATTTTTCTACCTACTAGAGCTGCCGACTATAAATACCGACTACGAAAAAGAATAGGGAATACGAAATCATATAGTTAAAGAGTAGGAAGAGGATCAATTTTTAGCTATCTGTAAGCTATACTCAGTTATCGGCCCCTCCCTACTAGCCCTACTAGCCCTCCTAGCCCTACTACTAGCCCTACTAGCCCTACTAGCCCTACTACGCTAGCTATACTAGCGCTGGAGCTAGCTGTACTAGGGCTGGGGCTAGCGCTAGGGCTGGCGCTAGGGCTAGCGCTAGGGCTAGGGCTGGCGCTAGGGCTGGGGCTAGCGCTAGGGCTAGCGCTGGCGCTGGCGCTCGCTTCGCCCTAGGGCCCTAGAGCCGCCGAGGGGGGTCCTTTGGCTTCTGCTAGAGCTTAGTAACAACGGGACCGGCGATAGATAGGATATAGGCAGAATAGGGCCAGGCACCCTAATCCGAGAGGATAGTGCGAAGGTATTCTATATCTTTGCGTTGTATAGTAACACGCTTAGCGTATATTGCGAGCAAATTGGCAGCTAAAAGGGAATTAGTTAAGAGAGGAGAGTAGATAGGGGATTAATCTTACAGCTAAAGATCTTTACTAGCAGGCTTTCTATATACTCTTGAAGTACACTTAGTACTTGCGCTTGGATACGCAGCCTACGACGCTCATTTTCAATAATTTCTTTTACTAGGCGAGCAAAAGGTATCTTAGGTATTAGGAGCCTAGCTAATTTCTAGTGTTTCCTAATTTCGCGAAGAGCGACAGCTAGGGGAGAAATATTAGTAAACTGCCGACTACGAATACCGACTACGAATACCGACCACGAATAACTTACTTCCTATACGATATTTGTACTTTCCTCGAATTATATTAGGTAGTATACTCTTTCTACCTGTAGTTAGCCGAGAGGCCGTAGCTCTCGGCTGCTTTCTACTAATGCGGTAAGGGTTAGTACGAGGATTAGTAGTGCGACCAGCTGTATTAGCGCGAGTTTGAGCGATTGAAGCTATTTAAGCTAATAAAGGATAGTTAATAAAAAAGGGTAGCTAATTAGGGCGAGGCAGTCGATACAGTAGTAGCCAGCTAGGTAAGAAAGTATTAACAAGTAGGTAGGTATATAAGTGTAGCTAGGTAGCAAGAAGGCGAAAAAGTCTCAAAAAGTAGTAGTAGATATTAGTATAGTAAGTTAGGTTTGATTGGAAGTAGGAAGTAGCCTTAAGGGTAGGGAATTCAGGGTCCAGCCCGTCGGCCAATCAGAGGCGAGCATTTTTGTTTGCTAGAAAACAATACGCTATTCACTCGCGATTCTATTTACTAGCGATTCTAGAAACTTCTAGAAGCTAGGAATAATCAAGTATTAAAATAACAGGTATAGGCGCGTCGTAAAAACAGTCTATAGGCGTAGTCGGCAAACGTAGTCGGTAGAGGTAGTAGGAGTAGGGTGCGCTACGCTGTTAATATAGTACCTAGGCGTAGTCGATAGATATAGTCGGCGAATAGTGTAGCGCTAATACAGATCGGCAGTCGTAGTCGGCAGTCGTAGTCGGCAGTCGTAGTCGGCAGACGTAGTCGGCAGTCGTAGTCGGCAGACGTGGTCGGCAGACGTAGTCGGCAGACGTAGTCGGCAGACTAATATTAGTCTCTACCGTTTGTTTCTCCTACAAACCGCTTCCGAATCTACCGATAAAGTACTATATCCTTCTACTACAAAGTTACCCGCTTAGTATATATAGCGAGTATATTAGATACTTCGAACTCTAGCGTAAGGAATGCTTCCGTAGCTTCCTATAAACAGAGAAGCGCCTTAGCCTAGAATCGATATACCCCTATACTCGCTGTCTCTATCGTGATTTCGCGGTACAGTCTCTAAAATAGAAGGCGACGTATTAATAGCTTAGTCGTCTTCTAGTATTTCTTGATCTCTCGGATTGCTACTAAGCCAGGCTTCGTCCGTCGCTTAGTCCTCGCCTTTAGAGCCTTTCGTATTGTAGGCTTCTTCCGTAGACTCTTACCGCCCCGTAGTATCTAGGGATAATAGGACTTGTTCGCTACGACTTTCGTACGTCCTAGTCTCTTTTCGGCGATACTTGGTCGTTAGGATAGTATATATTGAAGCCGTAGTCGTCCTAGTCCTTTACGCGGTCGGTCTGAATCCTCTTCTGGATTATATAATACTGCCGGTCTACGCTACTGGCCCTGCTAGCCCTCCTCGCTATACGGTAGGGATACATCCCCTCCTGAATCTTTACGCTCCTAGCTCTTCTCGCTACCTTCGCTTCTACTACCGTACTGTGTAACGTCCTTCCGCTACCTTTCAGTATTTGTCTCGTCGCTATAAGCAGCCCTTAGTAGTCCCTTATTTGCCCTATTGATTCTTTCTTCTATTAGCCTCCTCGCTTCGTTATCTACCCGTTATTGTTTAGTCGTAAGAGAGGAGGAGGACTAGGACGAGAGTAGTATTAGATCGAGGTTCGGCATTTTGAGATTCTAGAGGTTAAGACTCAAGAGATACGGAAAGTAGGGTAGAAAGGAAGAGAAAGAGAAAGGAAAATACTAAAGTAGGTATATAGGAAACCCGGAATTCGCTAAGGCGCTTATCGCTAGAGTATATCGGATACGGCGGAAAGGTAATTAGTAATCTA
>JH792491.1:4645-22696 GCA_000291705.1 Sphaerulina populicola P02.02b
CCCCCCCCCCCAAAACATAAAAACATACCCGGATAAGCAAACAACCCAAGATCATGAACCATCGCACCCCCAAGCCCTCGACTCTCAATCCACAAGTCCACTTCGCGATCATTCCGAAAGCACCGATGTAATCTCGTCCCCTCCCGCACCCCGACAACTGACGTATGCGAATCCTTGTGATATCCAAACCACCAATTGCGACCAGCACCACCACCACCGTGCGGAGCCGCGGCGTGGTCGCGAAAGCAATCGTGCACGAGCTTGAGCGCAGCCGTGGTATTTTGCGTGAAAATGAGATCCCACTCGTGAGGATCCGCGTGGAAGAATTCGAGCGCTTTGAGACGCGTTTCTTGGACACGGTGGTGGGCGAGTTGGGAAGGAGTGTGCTCCGAGTGGGGGTTGCCGTAGAGGTTTCGGGAAACGTCTTCGCAGATGGCGGTGTTGAGGGATTTGGCTGGTTGCTGTTTTTTTTTTTTCGGAGAAGAAGTGAATACAATTAGCCCGGATATCTCCAAGTGAATTGGTGGGGGTAGCGGGGGTTGGTCATCATGTTGCTTACAGTGGCCCCGGCGTGATCGAGATATGTTTTGCCCAAAAGCTGCGGGTATTCCAGTAGTCGAAGCAGATCCATACTATCCTCGATCGGATTCTTGGAATCTCGCTCTGCCATGACTCGCTCAGTGGGTGTGCCGGGTAGCGCAGTCAAGTCGGGTGGTGTAAGGGTCATGACTGGGGAATGATTCTTCTCTAATGCTATATGTATGGCAGCCGGGTTCATAGCTCCCTCTCTCAGAGTTATGAGGAGAGTGTTTCTGGCAGTGAAAGCGCAATGTGAAAGGAAACTGCTGTATTTGTGTATGTGTGTGTGTGTGTGTGTGTGTGTGAGTGTGAGTATTTGCAGATCAAGAAGCCTTTGTCCTGTTGATAGCAAGCTATCGAGGACCTCCTGGGAACACGATTTGGTGCAAACGCTTATTCTAGTTCATCGCCCAGCTGGCAGACGTGCCATGCCCGCGGCCTGAAGCCTGCGGTAGTTGCGACACCATCCTTACTGGACTCTACGATTTCAACACCGGTGTGAAGTCAACATGGTGGTGGTAGGCATGATGAAGGGATGGTAAGTTGCGCGGAGGGCGGAAGATTGGCGGTTCGTTTGGTAAGCATGTTCATTTGTGCTCGAGCACAGCCGGGGTATACAGGGTCATTTCTCCAATGATAGACTTCTTGCCGGGGAGAAGGGGGCGAGCCCGTTGGAGTCAGTCGGAATGAGTGTGAAGATGGAGGGTCGCGTATATGTTCATCGCGTCTGGAGCTCAGCGCCTCATGAGGCTGTGTACCGGTGTATCTTTGTCTCGTATAGGTAGTGGTGCGTCACATACAACCACGCCCATGTTGGACAGAATCCTTCGCTGGGAAGAGGTCGTGTGTCATGCGGCACCACTACTACTCATACTCTACAGTATCACCGGGTGGTCGACAAGGCGTGGCCTGGAGCCTTGGCAGAATACGGTACGGGCGAGTGGGTGTCATGTCGTTTGCATCGCAGTTTCTGCCAATTAGAACGAAGCGTTCCTCCAGGCGGCAGAAGAAGTGACGATGGTGAGTTTTCCCAAATCCCAAGGCGGGCGGGCGATCAATTGGCGACTTGGCGTCTTGATGATGATCCAGCATCATGGAAGTTGGAACACAGATACGGCTCCCCAGGAACCGCGTACGGTATGTTTCATGTTCCACTCGTCCTGGCCAGGGACTATCTGTCCGAAGTACCCCCAGCGATTCGAGCAGGCACTCCTACAGTACGACCAGGGGACTCAGGGAGGCAGTCCAAGGATTATTCGCGGGTCAGTGCAGTACGCATCTTGAAGCTCGCAGTGGTCAGAGTCTGTATCGAGCAGTGCGCGTGCGGTGTCTCGGCCGTTGCGGTGTGTAGATGAGGTGGAGAGATGTTGAGCGGTAGCGGTAGCGGTAGCGGTATCGAGGTTTGGTCAAGCTGCTGGTTATAGGAAGAGAAGTGAAGGACGACAGTGAGGTGCCCGTGTGTGAGGAGGTGTAAGAGGGGTAAGTTGGAAAGTCCAAATCTCGGTAGGCGCACTATACGATCCATGCTCGACCAATCCCATCTCTTTCTTTCTCCACTTGCGCTGGCCTCCCTGACCGGCTGACCCTCACCCCATGCAACGACAGGGATCAAAGACTTCACTCACTCCAAGTTGAGAGGCCGACTAGTACCGTGATATCACGTGCCGTTACCTCCTAAGGGTTCATCCAGATCGCACCAGATCTCAGCTCGCGTGCTACTACAACGAGTTCGAGCCGACTGACCGGTAATTGGCATGAGGTAACGGATTGTGCTCCGTATCCTCCATTTCCAAGCATCACCTGCCACCGCAATCGATCGGACAGGTACATGTAGTTCATTACCAATGTCGTCAGCACCGACTGGTGCGTCAACGGGAAGAGATACGTACATGTATCTAGCATTTCCGTGGTGATGACTAACTATGTACCTACCTTACCTAGATTGTGGTTGTAAACAACCAAATTCAGGGACCGATGGGGTCGCACAATCAGTAACAGCCTCACTCAGTCAAAGATACCGCGACGCAATGTAACGTACCGTAATGCTGACTGCTCTCCTTGGCAATTTGGCAATCATCTGAGTGTATTCCATCACAGATGATGGCGAGACGTCTTGGCTAAGGCTATAAACCCTTTCCCCCTGTGTGAGTTTTTACAAATGGGGCTTTCTTTTATCTAGTTGAAGTCTAGGACGGATATATCATGTATTGACCTCGGTATAATCACTTTCAGGGGAATAGTAAGGAGATCACTGCAATCCTTGCTAGAACGATCTCTCGGTTGTCCTTTTTGATGCTCGCCATTATTGTTGTCTGCCTGGCCTAATTTGGTTCGTTGATCTCGAGGCCACAGCAGTAAGAGCACTTACCGATGGTCTCTCTGCCATCTAATATAGCCCGACAGTCGAAGCATTGCTTGCCGTGGAACGTCCTCGTCATGGCCCGCTTCTTGGTTTCGACGAGACCGTTAAGCGTCATCCAGATACAGGAGCTGCACTTTGTTTCAGGGGTGAGGCACGTACATGTGCGCTGGGAAATGTCATCAGTCACGTCCCTCAATCCACAGTCTCTACACAAGGGGAAGATAGCGCCAAAGTCATGCACATCTTGTTGTTGGGCAGTGAGAAGCATCACGGCGTCTTCGGAGCATGCGGTACAAGTATGAAACTCGTTGTGTCCATGCTCTGGCATCTCACACTTGAAGACAACTTTGGAGGCGTCATCGTGTTTGAACGGGAGGTCTTGGCAGTTGATTGCGCTGGCCATCTGGGTTACACCTACCTCAGCATCTGGCATGTCAGAATGGGGGCGTTTGCTGTAGCAAGTAGGTGGATCTGGATTGCTCTGTGCCTGGCTTGGCGCCTCAAAACGACCGCTGTCTGATAGTGGCGACATCGCTTGGTGCGCAGCAACCCTGAGTCCATTCTCATAGGCTTGACAAGCTATGTGATCAACCTTGGTTGGCGGGCATACCATTTCGCATCCAGGGTACTTTGTGGTTAACGTGTTCCATACCGCAAGGCTACCAGGCTCCTCGATAACGGCATGCATCACTCTCGGCTCGAAGCATATGTTGACAAACTCAGTGCCCAATGCATCCATGATGGCGCGGTCTTGCTGATATAAATTGAGTAGCCCGAAGGATTCATCGCGAACTTGCTCCCATTGCGCAGCGACTGAACCACGTAGCGTGCACTTAGCCACCCATTGAGCTGTCTGGCTGCCGACATGCCCGGTAGTGATGAGGTAGTCAGTAAGATCCTCCGCAACGATTTTGATGTTGTATGCGGGATCCATTGCAGTTTTAGATTGTACGCCGGGAATTTCGATATGTGGTAGTCAGATGCTAGGGATCTAGAGGTTCTCTGTGCACTCTGGGTAGGAGATGAAGGTTCTTGCAGATATACCACCTATAAAAGATTCTTTGTAAAGTAACGGGCACTATGTGTTGAATCGATAGTGAATTCCATCGTGTCGAGTCGATGTATAGCCTCTAGCTAGGCGGACTGACGCCGAGAAATTGGGGCCATTCTTCGAGTAAAGCGAGTGATTTCCACCCGTAGTGAGTGCAGTCGTCCTGTGTCTCGAGACAAAGTCATTGTGTCCTGTGTCCAGCATCAGCCAGCACAAAGAAGTCTTCAAAGGCTAGCAGCAGATGGTGTGTAAGCTGTGAAAGGTGAGCGCGTACTGGTGTCTCGAATTAGCAATAGCGATGCTGGTGTGGAAGAAGATTAAGAGGCAAGGTGAAGTGAAGTGGTGAAAGCGCGTAATTTACTGGGTCTTGGCACATTTGAAGGGGATACGCGTCCAGACGCGTCTGCCTTGGCTGCCTCAATTCTTTCCCACTCTACCTCCAAGACATTCAACAACACCACAACCACCATCTCTTACTGGCAACACCACCGCCGCAGCCATGACTGGGCGGAAGCGGTCGCGCAATCATGCCGATGTCGATGGCGAAGGCGAAATCGAGGTGGAGAGCGCCAGCTCGTCATTTCGCCAAAACAACGCGAACCACAAGCGAACAAAAGTCGCGATGGCACAGGCAGTGGGCGGAGTTGTCTTGTCTGACGAGGAAGCTGACTATGTTGACGAATTCCTCATGGACGCTGTCGAACAACCGGGAGACGACTATTCCGAGCTCGATTACACAGTGCGTCAGAACTCGAGCGACGATGAGCAGGAAGACGATGAGGTAGACGAGATCAAGGCAACGCAGTTCGTAGAAAGGAGGCTTAGGGAGCATAGAAACAACGTGGCTGCTGACTCTGGTGTCATCGAGAGTGTCTACATGCGCAACTTCATGTGCCATCCTAACTTGACAATTAAACTTGGACCACTGATCAACTTCATCATCGGCCACAATGGAAGTGGCAAGAGTGCCGTCTTGACTGCTTTGCAGATCAGTTTGGGCAATAGGGCTTCCGGCACAAATCGTGCCAAGACGCTCAAGGAGATGATCAGAACCGGCTGCGACAGTGGGATGGTGGGCGTAAAGATCAAGAACGCGGGCGAGAATGGCTACAAACACGATCTGTACGGCGACATACTTACTGTAGAACGCCATTTTACAAAGAGCGGCTCAAGTTCTTTCAAGCTCAAGAGCACAGACGGCAGAATCATCACTACCAAGAAAGGAGACTTGGACGATGTCCTTGACCACTTTGCACTCCAAATGGATAATCCAATCAACGTTCTTACGCAGGATCTCTCGCGTCAATTCCTAGCGAACAGCACTCCAGCTGAAAAGTACCGCTTTTTCATCAAAGGCACACAACTGGAGACCCTTGATGGCGACTACAACCTCCTCGAAGAGCATCTGGACGTCACGGAAGCTAAACTACAAACGCGCGAAGAAATTATCGCGGCGCTGCGGCGAAAGGAAACTGAAGCACGGGACAGGGTGCAAATTGCTGAAAGGACTCGAGGTCTGGAAGAGCGGTTTCACGACATTTCTCGGCAGCACGCGTGGGCACAAGTTGAGCAGGAAGAAGAAACCCTTGCAGCCTATCGAAGGGATGTGCTAGTGGCTGCAGAAACGGAACAAGACAAAGAGCGAATTGGCGAGGAGGCCAGTGCCAGATTTGAGGCAGAGGAGATTGGAGTCGAGGCAGCGAAGCGTGGTGCTGAAAGGCACCGAGAGAACCTGGCACCGCTCGTCCAAGCGTACGAGGAAGCGAAAGAGAAGTTTCAGGAGAATAAAACGGCCCTTGTGAACCACGTTGCGGAGGAGCGTACCATCAAAACAAGCATGAAGGCGCACAAGAAGACTGTCACACGCCTGGAATCAGAAGTCCAAGAAGAGCGGCAAAGGCTGGCCAATAGGCACGGCGAAGCGCACACGGAACGCGAAAGACGGCTCAGTGAGCTGAAGGAGCAGGCAGGTGAAGCCAAAGCAGCTTTTGACGAACATCGCAAGGAGTACCCAGATCTCGAAAAGGCTGTCAAAGACGCCCACCACCGGCTTCAGGAGGCTGCACAGCCCCTCGATGCAGCGAGGAACGATGTCAGTGATGCTCGTGCAGCGCTCAATCGTGTTTCTAATCAGCAGGGCCGCAAATACGCCCCGTATCACCCCAAAATGGAAGATCTTTGTAACGCAATTGCGCGAGAGACACGCTTCCGGGCGAAACCGGTGGGACCCATGGGTCTACATGTGCAATTACTAAAACCAGAGTGGAGCTCGCTCGTCGAGGTCACGTTCGGCAACAGCCTCGACTCATTCGTCGTTACGAGCAAATATGATCAGAACATCCTACAGTCATTGTCCGACAGAACAGGCTGTCCTGCAAATGCAATCATCGTATCCCCTGGCGCGTTCAGCACCGCTGGCAAGGAACCTGAAGACGAAAACGTGGACACAATTCTTCGTGTGCTTCGCATCGACAACCCACTTGTGAAGCAGGCTCTCGTGATCAATCATAGCGCTGAGCAGACTGTGCTGATTCAGGATATCGCGGAAGGGAAAGCCTACATGTATGCCAGCGGACGGCGTAAGAATGTCAAGGCCGTGCTGACTATTGCAAAAACGCGAGGCGAGGGTCAGCGATGGGAATGGAGTCGCGGCGGTGGTGAGAAGTCTTCGGGAGTGAGGAAGCTGCAACGTGCGCCCAGAATGAAAGCCGATCGAGAGCAAGAAATTCAAGCTCGCCAAACAGATGTTCAAAGCGCGCAACGTGCTGTGGACTTGGCTGAGCAGACTCACCAAGCTGCTCGGCGTGCCCATGAGCAGGCAAAGCAAGCCGTGGTAGCGCACAAGCGTGAAGGCAGTCGGCTGCAAGTTGCGCATCAGCAGGCGGATGATGCTGTAGTCGAGATTCAGAACGAAATTGATGCGAACCGTCCGCAAGATGGTAAACTGCAAGAACTCGAGGCCCAGCTCCAAGAGGCTCAGGCTGAGCACGAAGCGGCCAAGGCTTCCCTCCAAGATGCAATGGATGCCAAGATTGAGTTGGACGAGAAGGCGCAGACACTGAAGCACACTATGGATCAGGCTCAGAGGGAGGTAGATGGAGTGCAAGCCCTCCTGGAGGAAGCCAATAAGCAAACTGAAAATCGTAACGATGACCGGAGACAAGCTCTTTCCGAGAAGAATGAAGCTCTGGAGGACCTCGAGAGATTCAAGAAGACCCACGAACGCCTCCGGGAAAAGGTCACGACGCAGGAGCAGCGAGTTGAAGAGTATTCAGGCCTAGCGCTCGAGATCAGCGAGCGTGTCCATGTCGAGGAAGGTCATACGCCCGAGAAGCTCGACGGGCTCTTGGAGAGGTTGAGGAAGGATATTAAAAGGGCGCAAGAACAGCAGGGTGGTACCAAGGAACAGCTGGTTACTGCGCATAAAGAAGCTCAACTTCGTCTGGAAGAAGCTAATAACGAGACCAAGGGAATGAAACTAACCGTTGCGGTAAGCCCCCATGGCCACTCACGCGCGCGTCGAGACTGATGACTAACATGTGTGCGCAGACACTCAAGTCGACTCTGACGGAGCGTCGTCGGCGCTGGGGACTGTTCCGCAAATACATTTCTATGCGAACCCGGATTCAATTCAACTACTTGCTCAGCGAGCGCAGCTTCCGCGGCCGTGTCCTGCTCGACCATGCCGACAAGAAACTGGACATACACGTGGAGCCCGACATGACGAAAGCATCCGACTCAGGCCGGCAAGCAAAGACGCTCAGTGGCGGCGAGAAGTCATTTTCGACGATTTGTCTGCTGCTCAGTATCTGGGAAGCCATGGGATCCCCTATTCGATGCTTGGACGAGTTCGACGTGTACATGGACAGCGTCAATCGCGCGCAGAGTATGGGTCTCATGATCCAGACTGCTCGGCGTTCAGTGGGACGACAATTCATCCTGATCACTCCGCAGAGCATGAGTAGCGTGGATTTGGGCGATGATGTACACGTGCACAAGTAAGTCGGACAATGGCGTTGGTGCATGATTGTACTCCACTGACTGTTTTGCTGGCAGAATGGCAGATCCCGAGCGTCAACGAGAGTCTGGCCAGAGAAGACTCGAGTTTGGCGCCGCTTCTGGAGTGTGATGAGGTTATTTCTCTCTCTCTCTCTCTCTCTCTCTCTCTCTCTCTCTCTTCGCTTTGCATGTTACGATATACCACTTGTTGTAGTTAGCTCCTACGACTACCTCCTATGATAGCACAATGAACAGATATCATCCTGTTGTCTCGGATGGTGGACTTGCGGGCGGGCGACGGGCCCGACGCTCATTCGTCCGGCACACACAGGGAAGTAAGTATAAGGTATTTACTGTATAGTGGTTGGCCTGCAGTTATCCGCCCGCGATAGGCAACGCCAACTCGGCCGGAACCAAAGTCATTTTCCGCCATCCTTTTCATCTACCTCCTAGATTATACCATACCTACACTTCTGCCTCTCACATCCACCAACGCGAGGCCGTACCCACCGCTGTGGTGTGGTCCATTATTATCGTAAAAATCATGACCACGCCAGGACCCGATTCCAAACTGCCCTCGGTCGCCTCCTCCTCCTCCATCACCAAGGACGCCGCCAATGGCGACACGGTCGTCGTCACAGAAGATGGCGAACAATTCACCATCTCTGCCGCAGCTGAACGTGCTCTCCTCTGGAAATTCGACTTGCGAATCCTTCCCCTCCTCACCATGATGTATCTCTTCAATTCTCTCGATAAAGCTAACCTGGGAAATGCAAAGACTGCTGGACTCGAAAAGGACTTGGGATTCGCGGGTACGAACAAATATAATATCTTGCTCAGCATCTTCTTCGTACCATATGTTCTTACTGCGCCTTTTCTCGGCATTGTGGGCAAAATCTATGGTCCGAGTAGAGTGTTGCCTTGCATGATGTTCTGTTTTGGGTCCATGACATTGCTTGTTACTGCTGTTTACAACTGGGCGGGATTGTTGGCGTTGAGATGGTTCTTGGGCATGGCGGAGAGTGCATTCTTGTAAGTTTTGTATCTTTTGCTCGCTACGAACAAAAGGAAAAAGAAAAACGAAAAGAAAGAAAAGAAAAAAAAATACTGACAACATTTCCTCCTCCTCTTCTCCCTCTGTTCCAGTCCACTAGTCATCTACTACCAAACTCAATTCTACCGTCGCGGCGAACTCGCCCGTCGTCTAGCAATCTTCTACGCTGCCTCCAACATTGCCTACGCCTTTGGAGGTCTCCTCGCCTACGGAGTCTTCCAAATCAAATCCGGGGCTCTCCCTGCCTGGAAATACCTCTTCGCCATCGAAGGCTCCCTCACCATCCTCGGCAGTCTAATCGCCTTTCTCTTCCTCCCTTACAACGCCTCCACAGCGAAATTCCTCACGGCGGAAGAAAAGCAACTCGCCTTCTACCGCATCCAAATCGATTCCTCCTCCGAAGTCAACTCCACCTTCAATTTCCGCGAAGCCCTCAAAATCTTCAAACACCCCACCAGTTGGATCATCCTCGCCATCGAAATGTGTCTCGGCATCCCGCTCCAATCCGTCAGCCTCTTTTTGCCCCAAATCGTCGCACGGCTGGGCTACTCCACCATCAAAACGAACCTCTACACCGTCGCTCCCAACTGCACCGGAGCCATCATGTTACTCCTTCTCGCCTACACATCCGACTACACCCGTCTTCGCTTCCCCTTTGTCGCTCTCGGATTCTTCTTCACCTTCTGCGGCTTCGTCATCTACGGCTCCCTGCCACACGTCGACGCACCACAACACATCCACGCGGCCTATTTCGCCTGCTTCATGATGACCTGGGGAACTTCCGCCCCGAGCGTCATCCTCGACGTATGGTACAACAACAACATCGCCGACGAATCCCGTCGTGTCCTTTTAACCAGTATCGGCGTCCCAGTGGCCAACATGATGGGCGTAGTGAGTAGTAACATTTTTCGCCCTCAAGACGCTCCCGATTATATCCCTGCTCTGGCCACTACGGCGGGTTTTGGTGGTGTGGGAATTGTCTTGACGTTGGGCTTGGGTGGCTGGATGATGTGGGATAATCGGAATAGGGATCGGAGACAGGGCGTGCAAATGAGGGCGAGGGATGTTCCGACTGAGAGGTTAAGGGATGGCCCTGGTTGTGAGGATTTTAGATGGTTTTTGTAGGTAATGAACGTTTGTAGTTGGTTGAGGAAATGAACAAGTTAGAAGTGCATGTTGTATACTGTATACAGGACTGATAAGAGTCGGTTTATTGAAAATTGGATTCTCAAGTGTACTGCCTTACTCTGCCCTCCATCTTCGGAAAAGGGTCAATCGATCGAATGATGGTAATGCAGCACTATTCGAATATGAGCAGAATGGGGTAGTGCTTTGACACCATCTTGAGATGAGTTTGGTCATATTGTGATATAACTGATGTACAAAACCGGTGCATCGGAACGAACATCATACACGTACTAATCTGGCTTTTGCCCTTCGCCATTCCCCCCGGTGCCTCGATGCTGGCGTCATCATCTCTCCTCTTGCGTCCCCTCCAACCGGGCGTGCCATCTTTCGGCAAAGCCTTGTGGCTGGCTTTCAGGCATTTTTGGTTCTCCTACTTTACATCCTTCAGTCTTTCCACACGGAGACTTTACTCCACAAATTCCTTGACTCGGTTCAACCAGCCGAGATACTCCTTTTGCTCCTTGACATCAATGTAGTCTGGCACAACCTGAGCGAGATGCTCGGAAACACCTCGTGCGTTGAGGTAGGCCTCCAGGATGCTCTGCACCTCCTCATCGAGTTGCTGGAAAGGTGGTCCAGCGTAGAGGTTTTCGGGGTTTTCGCGGATCAGGGCCTTCGCATCGCCCTTGACATTCTTTGGCAGTTGCACCACCTGGTTGATCATGAAGTCGCCGTCGCTCGAAGTGAGGTAGAATTTGAGGGCGCCCTTGTTCGGTCTCTGGATGAGAACCGTGACAGCGACGGGGAATTGTTGTGGCACATCACCAGTGTCCTGTAGTATCACCTTGTTAGAATATCTTGTCCACCTGCACTGCCCTGCCCTGACTAATTCTTCATTTCTACTCACCTCATCGACCAACTCCTCCCTGTCAGCTGGCGCAACCGAATCTTCAGGGGCGACCTTGAAGTTTCCATCAGCCTTGCCGCCCTTGTTGATGGAACCCTTCGTGTTGGCGCCTCCCGACTGCATATCCATGTCCTCTTCATCCCCCATGGCCATGTCGTCCTCTCCATAGCCGTCGTCCTCCATCTCGGAGTTGAAGTCTGCTACTGAGAAGTGGACAGTGATTTGCTCATCCTCGTACTTGCGGGTCAGGAACACATCGTGCTCGCCCGCAGCATCCTCGATGGACCAGAAGGGGTTCTCGGTCTTGAACTGCTCAATGTTCTGGTCGGAGCCCGCCTGTGCATCCGATTCATAATTTTCGATGCTGATTTCGCTTTCGAGCTTGGCAGCGAGTTGTTGTGAGTGTTCATCGAAGCGTGCTCGTGACGTGGAGAAGAGGGCGCTTCGGGAGATCTGTTGGCTGACTTGCGATCGGATGGTTGACGTGAAGGGTGATGGCTTGACGATCGATGTCGAGGCGAAGCGAGCTGCTGTTCGCGGAGCGCTGCGTGCGAGTGTGCGGAGCGACAACATGGTGATTAAGGTGTTGCGGGTATTGGAAGGAAATGGTGATTATACAGGCGATGAAGACAAGATGGTTGGATGGCCGCCGAAGAATGTTTCCTGACAATTCTAACTTCTATAAGCTTGACGCTTGGACCAGCTATGGAAGACCGACGACAACCTCTTCCACCATACACAATTGTTCACTTCGCCTTCACTTCGCTTTCACTTCGCTTCACTTCGCTTTCACCCTGCTCCGCTCCGCTCCGCTCCTCTCTGTCACACACAGTAGAGTTGGGAAAGGCAGGCAGGCTTCCGCCAGTGTAGCGTAGACAGGTAGCAACACATCTCTGTTTCGCTCTCCATCCCACCCTCGACCACAACCATGGCCACAATACCCAAGAGCGCCGCTCAAGGGCAGCCCGCGCCCACGCCTACGCCCAGAAAAGAAAAGCCTTCGCCCCTCCGCTCCATCATCGCCGGCTCCACTGCTGGTGCAGTAGAGATCGCCATCACCTACCCCGCCGAATTCGCCAAAACCCGCACCCAACTCAACTCGCGCCTATCCGCCGCCCAAAAGGTTGCCTTCCCTCCCTTCGGCCCCCAATGGTACGCAGGTTGCACCACCTTAATCATAGGCAATAGCATCAAGGCCGGCGTACGCTTCGTCGCCTTTGACCAATACAAATCCATGCTCTCCGCAGCAGATGGAACGATATCAGGACCAATGACTGTCGTGTCGGGGTTTTTGGCAGGCGCGACAGAGTCGTTACTAGCTGTGACGCCTTTTGAGTCGATCAAGACGCAACTTATCGATGATCGGAAAGGTGGAAAGCCGCGCATGAGGGGGTTTCTACATGGGAGTGGTTTGATTTGGAGGGAACAGGGTGTGAGGGGGTTTTTCAAGGGGTTTGTCCCTACGACGGCGAGACAAGCAGCGAATTCTGCGGTTAGGTTCTCGAGTTACACGAGTTTGAAACAGCTGGCGCAGAGTTATGTTGCGCCAGGAGAGAAATTGGGGACGATTAGTACGTTTGGGATTGGAGCTGTGGCAGGCACAATTACGGTTTATGCGACGCAGCCAATTGATACGGTGAAAACGAGGATGCAGTCGATTGGGGCGAGAGGGGAATACAAACATAGTGTGGATTGTGCGGTGAAGATTGTGAGAGAAGAGGGATTCCTCAAGTTGTGGTCAGGGGCGGTGCCGAGGTTGGGGAGGTTGATGTTTAGTGGAGGAATTGTGTTTGCCATGTACGAGAAGACGATGGAGTTGTTGGATAAGGCAGACCCGCAAAAAAAGTACATCTGAGCGCGTTGTGGTGAAGCGTGAGAACACGGGCAACAGCAAGACGTGAATCAACCGTAGAGTGGCAGCTGTAATCATCAGTGGAAGCAGCTAGTGCTGAGTCGCGGCATATGAAGACAAGACACGTTGGAAATGCGGCGACGCGATTGCGAGAGAAGGACACTCATATCTGCTACGCTGCAAGAGTAGCAGCTCTGGCTGAGGACTTCGGAATTATCAGTGAACACAGCACGTCTGGCCAGCATACTGGCATTAGCCGGGATAGAGATAGAGCTAAACGCTGTAGGCTACCAGAGACTGCCTGCATCAGGAAATCTGTCCCGAACGACATGAGCGTCGCTGTGCTATAGACTATAGCACATGTTGGGTGCATGCTCTAAGTAGCCTTCCTGGAGGTGGGACGGTACCAACCTACTGTGCTTTCTGAGTACATGTATAACACATTCATCCTTGAGTCACATGCAGCTTGACAAGCTCATCTCCTCGACAGCATTCGCCAAATCCCGCCCTTGTTCCTCAGCAACAAGAGATAATAAACCGCTCCACATGCAAACCCTCCCAAATGCGCATCATGTCCAGTCTTACCACCACCATCCATCAGATACGCATCCGCAGCCGCAAGCAACCCCGTCACCACAAATAATGGCAGAGGCAAAGGGATGGGAAAGATCATCATCGTTACCAAAGGTCTCAAACATGTAGCGGCAGCTGCAGTGGCCATGACGACTCCGCTCGCTCCCAGTCCCACTTCGCGGATGATTGTACGATATCCCGTCATGTTGTTGCTGCTGCTGTCAGAGAATATGGTGTGCCATGGGTCCCCCTTCTTTTGCTTCTGCTGAGTGTTCTGAGTGTTCTGGCGTGATCGTCGATGCGTGATGAACGCTGCTGATGCGGCGATAGAACTTGTTACTGCTAGGCCGTAGATGTGCAGTGCGCCGATACCGGGTACGGCGGCGAGTACTTTTCCGTACGTGAAGAGGGCAAACATGTCTGAGATATCGTTAGATTGCATGTAGTTGCATTGCAGTAAAGGATGTACAATCACATCTTATTCAAAAAAAAAAAAAAAAGTCAGCTCACTGAATGCAAAATGTTGTAGTTCCTTGTGGCTGAAAGCGCTGGTGACACATGTGTAGTATCTGCCTGCGGCTAGATTGTGCTCCGAGAGAGTTGCATGCTTCTCTAGTTGTCCGAGGAGTTTGGTGTCTTTCTTGTTGGATGCATATGTCCATGCTCCGAACACTCCGCCATTGAGGAGAATGAGCGTACCCACTGCCCACATGGCGGATTTGTAGGACGCTTCGGTATTGAAGAGGCTACTGTTATTGAATTCTCTGCGGAATGACCTGACTGCTGATTTGTTCGCCCGTTGTGAAAAAGCCGTGGGACGTGTGATTGTAAGCTTCCCTAGTGCTGGCTTGCTTGATGGATTTATCTGGAACCCGCGGCAAGTTGAGGCGAAATTGAACGGAGCACAACCTGCTGATGCAGGCCGTATTAATCGTGACATAGGAGCTACCTCCTAGCTTGCCTGCTGTGAGGGTTAGTAGGTTCCTGTGCAGAGTACCACTGTTCCTCACAAAGAGAGCAGTCTTGATATCGTCCCACAGGATGAAGTACAACTGTGGAAGTGAATACACAGCACAGAATGCCGAGCACCAAGCAAAGTGAACGCCCGAACGATGAAACCCCGTGGATCGGAGATGGTGTTGGATGGGGTATTGTTGATGTCCAGACGTTACTGTAGGTGAATTCGAATTTGGTTGAAGTTGGTGCCTGAGGCTGGTAAGGACCATTGGACCTCACTTTGGACACAGCTCGAAGGCCTCGAGCTTCTCCCAGACACAGTCTACAACAATCCCAACATCCACGCAACGCACACCGCCCACGGCAAGTCAAGACGCGACGCCAGAGCCATACGCACGACTCCACCACCACGATCACCACCCACCACACTTTGCCCCTCTGCTGCTTCGCACTGTGTCAATATTGCTTAAGCACACCGAAGTCCTGACGATTCTCGAAGTCCCCCCATCAGGTAGTTCAGTTCGGAACATACCACCAGCGGCGCTTTCAGAACTAGGAGGGGGTGCTGCCATCTTCTATCACCTGCTGTGCGACGAACTAAGGACCCGACCACAAAGGCTCGAATAACAACACTCTCCCCAGCTGAGCAGACCTACCCACGCGAGCCACCGATCTTGGGCTCACCCGCGACCAACGCGAAACACCACTCCGCAGTGCACTGGCACTTCCATAATCCTCACTTCCTCTCACAATGGCGAGTGAGCTAGCAAATAAGCTGGGGCAGACAACGTTGAATGACGCGGAGACTGTTGGTGGAGACTGGCGGTCAGGGCTGAAGGCGCCTCCGAAAGATGGCAGGCACCAGACAGAGGATGTCACGGCAACTAAAGGCTTGGACTTTGAAGAGTTCTACCTGAAGCGCGAGCTGTTGATGGGTATTTACGAAGCAGGGTTCGAAAAACCTTCACCCATCCAAGAAGAGACGATTCCAGTCGCACTATCTGGCCGAGACATTCTTGCACGTGCGAAGAACGGCACAGGCAAGACGGCTGCCTTCGTCATTCCTACTCTTGAACGCATCAACCCGAAAGTCGACAAAATTCAGGCACTCCTCCTTGTGCCCACGCGAGAATTGGCCCTGCAGACATCGCAAGTATGCAAGACCCTCGGTAAGCATCTGGGCATCAACGTCATGGTCACCACCGGAGGTACTGGTCTACGAGACGACATCATCCGATTGAACGAGCCTGTGCACATCGTGGTCGGAACACCAGGACGAATTCTGGACTTGGCGGGCAAAGGTGTCGCCGATTTGTCCGAAGCAAAGACCTTCGTCATGGATGAGGCTGATAAGCTTCTTTCGCCTGAATTTACTGTAACGATTGAGCAATTGCTGAAGTTTCACCCCAAAGACAGGCAGGTCATGCTCTTCTCCGCCACCTTTCCAGTGGTGGTCAAGGAGTTCAAGGACAGGCATATGAATGACCCTCACGAGATCAACTTGATGGATGAGCTTACGCTGCGCGGTATCACGCAGTACTACGCTTTTGTGGAGGAAAAGCAAAAAGTGCATTGCCTCAACACTTTGTTCAGTCGACTCCAGATTAACCAGTCGATCATCTTCTGCAACAGCACCACTCGTGTCGAGCTGTTAGCCAAGAAGATCACAGAGCTGGGATACTCATGTTTCTACTCTCATGCGAAGATGCTCCAGCAGCATCGCAACCGCGTCTTTCACGACTTCCGAAACGGCGCGATGCGCAACTTAGTCTGTTCAGATCTTCTCACCCGTGGTATCGACATTCAGGCTGTGAATGTCGTCATCAACTTTGATTTCCCCAAGAACGCGGAAACCTATCTTCATCGTATTGGTCGTTCTGGACGTTTTGGTCATCTTGGTCTGGCCATCAACCTGATCAATTGGGAAGATCGTTTCAATCTATACCGTATTGAGCAGGAACTCGGTACTGAAATTCAGCCCATCCCTGGCACCATCGACAAAAAGCTTTATGTGTACGATGCACCAGAGAACATTCCACGACCAATCAACACAGCTCCACAGCAGCAGCAGTTGCAACAGCCAGGAAGACAGCAAGGCAGCGGACAGGATCTTCTCAACCCAGCGAACCGCACTGGAGGTTATCGCGGAGGCCGTGGTGGTGGTGGAGGAGGAGGAGGAGGTCATGGTCGCGGTCGCGGTGGGCCACGCAACGATCAGAATGGTTTTCAGGGCCAGCAGAGACCAGGTGGCTTTCAGCAGCGACCTCCACAACAGCAGCAGATGGCGTCAGCCGGTCCTCCTGCAGCTCAGGCATAGACGTCCTGAGCTTCGAATTGACCAATCTAGCGCAATCTGTAGGAGTGTATGAAAGGCGTTTGAGGGGGGTGGGGGGAGGGGAAATAGCATGCTGTATGTTGGCCGGCGCGCCGACAGGAGTTCCTTGATGGGCACGACTTGATGACACCGGTTCTTATGCTCCGGTCTGACGTTAC
This sequence comes from Sphaerulina populicola P02.02b, assembly GCA_000291705.1. Lineage (NCBI taxonomy): Eukaryota > Fungi > Ascomycota > Dothideomycetes > Mycosphaerellales > Mycosphaerellaceae > Sphaerulina > Sphaerulina populicola. The sequence continues at coordinate 21,601 of JH792491.1, forward strand.
CATGAGCGGTCGTTGGAAGGCCTAGATAATATGGCTATCCGACAACTGCAGCGCTATCGACTTTCATCGGCGCGACTCTCGACACCTCGATCAACCAGCACGACTTTTGACCCAGCGCTGGTCTTTTTTTCTTTTCTTTCTTCACTTACACCACCAAAGGTCCGACACCCACACTGTGTATGGTACCATCACAGCGACTTTCCTGGTTCAGCCGACCCACTGAATCACTTGCAAACACTGGAAGTAGCATCTGCCTTTGCGATCCTGCTGCTCTCAATCCAGACGAACGCCAATCCGCAAACAAGCATGCAGCCACTGGACGATGCTGCCCTGACTGCACACTATATGAGCGCAGCTTTCTTGGCTCATTTGACCACGTTGATCACATCTTCTTCACTCTTTCAGATGATGCCTGATCAGTTCAGACGGTGTGTGTCTCATAGAACTCATGCCCCCAATCACCCCAGATGCCATCATTCACGTTGAGACAATAAGAAGAAAGAAAGAGGCTGGGTGAGATGGGAATGGAACGAGGAGGTAACAGACACATTTTCTGAAAGAAGAAAACTTGATTAAAGCATTTTTGGGAGGACAGTAGCGAGAGCCCAGGTTACCGAAAAGGGTTCCAAATGACAATACTTTATCCTCTCAAGACCTACCTCCTGCTCTTTCTCTTCACGTTGTTGTCATCTTCGCCATACTGATCAGGTGTTGATCCATATTTCGCCCAGCCACAATAATACACAGGTACAGGTACGGCGTGACCCCTGATGGAATTGACCGCGTGACTAGGAGGTACATATTCTAGATGGATGCCTACCTTAGGTGCACCCGCATCACCCATTGAGCGTGTGACTCCGTAACGGATCGCCAAGTCTCGATCTCTCATGTAGGCGGCGAAACGGTAATGTTCACAGCTTGAGTAAGGTAGGTATGTAGGTAGTAGTACGCGATTGATGAGGGATCACCCCCAAGGCCGACCAGAATGCGATGCGATCGGCTCGAGACCTTGCAATTTTTTCAGTCATGGCAATGGATGGCAATATGTGGCAGCACCTGTGTGTGTGTGTGTGTGTGTGTGTGTGTGTGTGTGTGT